>JAEIFO010001410.1:0-60391 GCA_018903695.1 Zaprionus gabonicus | reverse complement strand
TAGTTATTAAATTAAAAATTAATAAAATTAAAATTTTTTAATTTTTAAATTTATAAATTTTAAAAGTTTTATTTTGGCTTGTAAATTTGTTATTAATTTGATTTATATGTAAATTTTTGTGTGAATTTTTATTAATTTTAAAAATTAATAAATTCTTTATAGTCGCAGTAGTTAATTTTGTTAATTAAAGAAATTTAGAAACAGTAATATTAAAAAGTATAGATAAAATTGGTGCCAGCAATCGCGGTTACACTAATTATACAAATAAATTATTTACTTGGCCCACAATTTGTCAAATGTCGTATTGCAAGAAAGCTTGGTAACTGTTCTTACCAATTAGAAGACTTGCAAGGAAAAGATATTGGAACCTATCACGCTAAAGATCTTCGTAGCTGATTTCCCGCTAATCTTTCCGTCTGACGGTGTCAGATTATCGGGTGGTGTAATGGTCGCCTTGGCACCATTGAAACGAATTTAAAAATGTGTCATTTTATCGCAATAATTTTTGGTAGCGATAAAAATATATCTTATTTCAATTATCTAAGTCATCAACCTTGCTTAGCAACATAATTACGTCCATACAACATAATAGCAAGATCGCATCAAACTTGTTGCTTCGAACATGTTCGATGATGTTTGCTGTTGCCGTGCGTAATGTTCCCCTAGTTTCGAACCAGCATCCGCCAATTCGAATTGCATATCAAAGTTTTCAAGCGTAGGCGTAAGGGTCATGTTCCGTTTATCTGCATATACTGCACATGTATGCAGTTCAAATTATTTCCGTGTCGGTGCATTTAAATGCCCAAAAAAAATCACCAGAAACTACCAGACAAGAAGACTTAATCTCACTTGCCACGCCCATTTTTCGGCAAAGAAAAATCTGGACACATCAGCCTTCCCGATCAGTTTACGAGCCCATTTTTGATTTCTTTGTGCTCAGCACAAGAAAAGATAACCTGGTTGACACGAGTCCTGCTTGACTTCTGCTTGGAATTGGTGTGGGTTTGCCGAATTGGCATTGGACAATAAAATTCGCCTGCAGCACGTAGCGCGGTCGCCAAATTCAGTTCTACTGAACAGCGTTGGATTTTCCATTTGGAGTCTGTTGCAGCAGAAACATCCACCGTTGGACACCGATTGCCTGTGTGCATCGCCCGTTTACTATTAGAGCCAGGACGTCCGCGTAGCCGATTGCTTGCACGCCCTGGTCTGCGAGAATGCTTAGTAGTTCATCAACTACTAAAGACCAGAGTAGGGGGGATAAGACCCCTGCCTGGGGACATCCTTTAACCGCACTGATAAAGGCAGTCGTGGTGTCCAAGGTAGAGGAAATGATCCGGTGTTTGAGCATAGCCTCAATCCATCGGATTAGGGGACGGGCAATATTTCTGCGCTCTAGCGCAGCAGAAATAGAGCCGTAGCCGGTATTATCAAAAGCACCCTCTATATCAAGAAAAGAGCACAGAGCAATGTTCTTGGATGCGAGGGCTTCTTCGATTTTACCTACTAATTTGTGGAGGGCGACCTCCGTCGATCTTTCGGCAATATACGCAAACTGCGTGGGATGCAGAGAGCACCGTATGTCCAGGTCTATGAGCCCTTTCGCTGTCTTAAGCAGGAAGGAAGCGAGACTGATCGACCGATATGATTTAGGCTGGTCCTGGGGACGATTCCCTTGTTTGGGAATGAATACCACATTGACTCTCCTCCAAGAGACGGGTATGTACCCCCAAGCCTCCCGTGCGGTCATATATCAACTTACATGATCCGCATGATAGTCCACGGATCTGGCCACCGATCAACCATGGCTCCTGGACGAGAGCCAGGTTGATTTCCTCTTCGCAGACGACCCTGCACAGGGTGGCAGACACTCCTCTGGCGTGGTGCAGGTTCGCCTGGAGCACCTTAATGGCGCTCGGCATTCTCCTTTAGGGGCTTTTTGACAAGGCCACCTGCCTTGCCCCCCGAGAGTCGTTGCCTCGGATGCCCTTCGGCAATCTGGAGGGAACCACTCGGGGAGGTCGCCTTGCGACCACGGTCGCCGGAGGGGCCCTTGCGGGGGGTCTCCGCACTATGCCAGTGGAGGGCCTGGAATGGACGACGGGGCGTCCGCTGCCAACCACCGGCTTAGTACGGTCCGCTGTGGGCTTGGGGGTTTGGGGATGGGTTTTGTCAGCGCCACTGCAGCTGCGGCGCTGGTGGACGCCACCGGAGCGTTAGCCACAGCTGTCACGCCGGTAGGGCCCACCGTCGCCGCCGCTGGAGGATCGCTGACGGGAGGGGGTTGGAGAGGGGGAGGCGGAGGGAGCAGGAGCGGGGGAGGCCCTGACGGCGGAGTTCTTAAGGATAAGCTTGATCCTGCCAAAGCGGAATTTCACATTACCCTTAATGTCCTCGACTTCTCGTCGACCATCATCGCGAGGTGTGTCGTATTGCCGTTGAGGCTGTGTTGCACCACCCGCCACAGCTCCGTAGAGAGCTCTCGATTTTGGATACCCAAGTATTCCACAATCTCGGCGGGTGTGTATTGCGCGCTGTTGGGGAAGTAACCTCTAATGAGCTGAGCTCTTGGGAACTCTGCTTCCTCCAACAACTTTAAATCAAGGCCGCTGATGGACTTGATATGTCCAAAAGCTTCCTTGACCCAATCGGCAGTGCTGCTGTTCTCGCACACCAGGAGCAGCCACTCGTTTCGGGGTATACAACCCTCGAAACCTGGGCCGACTTCTGATGTGAAAGGCAGCCGCATCGCCTTTAGGATGCTCTCTTGCACCGTGGCCATATGCTCCGGTGTAAGAGGTTTAGTGGGGTCAGCCGAAGTGAAGCCCAATTTCACCCTGCTTGCCACTTGGCTGAAGAGTGGCTTTGTGGACTCCACATGAGTCTTTTTGGGCTTCTTTGAGGACCCTTGGGGTTCGGGGATGGTATCGTCACCGCGCATCCGCTTAGCCTTGGTTTCCGCGGGGGGCGCAGTGGCGATAGCCAGAGCCTCTGCTCTGCTCGAACCCTTTGCGAGTGCAGCTTTGAAGAGCTTCTTCTCGCGGGTCTTCAGTTTGACGAAGGCGTTCCCCGAGTCCAGTCGCAGAGTCTGGATTTGGGAGCCAGCTTCCGTGAGACCTGACCTCTGAGAGGCCACGGAAGCGTCGTCAGCAAAGCTGATCAGGTCACCCTCAGCTTCGGCGTCGGAGGACATCACCTCGACGGTCTGCTGTGTGACTGAGCAGTTATTGGACGAGAAGGCAGCACTAGCGAACTCAGTGTCCAAGGGAGTTCGTGGCCTGTCCGAGTCCCCCGGAGTACCAGGGTCGAGACCCGTGGTATTGGGGGTGGATGCCAGCAGCCCAACAGCTGCAGTGCTGGTATTGGGGTCGGCCGTGAAGGCTTCGCCCTGGGTTGATGCGTTCAAAGCCGCATCAGGCTTGTTTTTTAAGTTAAAAAGATCCATAAAATTGATCCCACGAGTAGGCGGGAAGAGAAGGTCACCCACGACATAGCCCGCTTGCCGTGGGAAGTCTAAATAAAACTGGAGGGCGACAGGTATCCAGAGTCCGCATACTAGAGACCGGGCTACCCCCCGGCCATGCATCCATTAGCGTATGCTGTTCCGCCTTGGATTGGGGTGATTTATAGATTCACGATCTTCGCCCGACTACAATTAGTCAGCACCCCTAGCAGAGACATGACCGTGCTAGGGGCCTGCTTCCAGCCGCCCTCACGTGGAGAGTATAGCCGCACTTCCGTCAGTAGGAGCAAGGATGGCACTTACCCCAGCCAGAGCTGTGGTTAAATTTAATTCCCCTTGCTCTCTCTGACGGCTGACGGCCTAGGCAAAGGATAGACACAGGCTAGACACTGGCTAGGCACAGGCTAGATACTGGCTATGCACAGGCTAGACACTGGCTAGGCACAGGCTACACACCGGCTGTGCACAGGCTAGAAACTGGCTAGGCACTGGCTAGACACTGGCTAGGCACTGGCTAGACACTGGCTAGGCACTGGCTAGACACTGGCTAGGAACAGGCTAGACACTGGCTAGGCACAGGCTAGACACTGGCTAGGCACAGGCTAGGCACTGGCTAGACACTGGCTGGGCACTGGCCAGGCAAAGGCTAGTCACTGGCTAGGCACAGGCTACACACTGGCTGTGCACAGGCTAGACACAGGCTAGGCACAGGCTAGACACTGGCTATGCATAGGCTAGTCATTGGCTAGGCACAGGCTAGACATTGGCTAGGCACAGGCTAAACACTGTCTAGGCACAGGGTAGACACTGGCTAGGCACTGGCTAGACACTGGCTAGGCACAGGCTAGACACTGGCTTTGCATAGGCTACTCATTGGCTAGGCACAGGCTAGACATTGGCTAGGCACAGGCTAAACCTTGTCTAGGCACAGGATAGACACTGGCTAGGCACAGGCTATGCACACGCCAATCACAGGCAAAGCACAGGCTAGACACTGGCTAGGCACAAGCTAGTCACTGCCTAGGCACAGGCTAGACACCGGCTAGGCACAGGCTAGACACTGGCTAGGCACTGGCTATACACTAGCTAGGCACTGGCTAGACACCGGCTAGGCACTGGCAATGCACAGGCTAGTCACTGGCTATGCAGTGTTTAGACACAGGGTAGGCACTGGGCGTGCACAGGCTAGAAGCTGGCTAGGCACAGGCTAGTCATTGTCTATGCAGTGGCTAGACACTGGCTAGGCACTGGCAAGACATTGGCTAGGCACTGGCCTGGCACAGACTAGGCACAAGCTAGGCACAGGCTAGACACTGGCTAGGCACAGGCTAGACACTGGCTAGGCTCAGGCTAGACACTGGCTAGGCCCAGGCTAGACACTGGCTAGGCCCAGGCTAGACACTGGCTAGGCCCAGGCTAGACACTTGCTAGGCACAGGCTAGTCACTGGCTAGGCAAATGGTAGACTGGCTTGGCACAGGCTATGCACATGCCAATCACAGGCAAAGCACAGTCTAGACACAGGCTAGACACTGGCTAGGCAAAGGCTAGACACTGGCTAGGCAAAGGCTAGACACAGGCTAGACACTAGCTGGACACAGGCAAGACACAGGCTAGTCACAGGCTAGACAGAGGCTAGGCACAGGCTAGACACTGGCTAGGCACAGGCTAGATACTGGCTAGGCACAGGCTAGATACTGGCTATGCACAGGCTAGATACTGGCTATGCACAGGCTAGACACTGGCTAGGCACAGGCTACACAGCGGCTGTGCACAGGCTAGAAACTGGCTAGACACAGGCTAGACACTGGCTTTGCATAGGCTAGTCAAAGGCTAGGCACAGGTTTAACACTGGCTATGTACAGGCTAGACACTGGCTATGCTCAGGCTGGATACTGGCTAGGCACAGGCTAGACACTGGCTGTGCACAGGCTAGACACTGGCTACGCACTGGCTAGGAACTGGCTACGCACTGGCCAGGCACAGGCTAGTCATTGGCTAGGCACACGCTAGTCACTGGCTACGCACAGGCTAGTCACTGGCTAGGCACAGGCTAGTCACTGGCTAGGCACAGGCTACACACTGGCTGTGCACAGGCTAGACACTGGCTGTGCACAGGCTAGACACTGGCTGTGCACAGGCTAGACACTGGCTGTGCACAGGCTAGACACAGGCTAAACATAGGCTAGACACTGGCTAAACACTGTCTAGGCACAGGCTAGACACTGGCTAGGCACAGGATAGATACTGGCTATGCACAGGCTAGACACTGGATAGGCACAGGCTAGACACTGGCTTTGCAACAGCTAGACACTGGCTTTGCATACGCTAGTCTTTGGCTAGGCACAGGCTAGACATTGGCTAGGCACAGGCTAAACACTGGCTAGGCACAGGCTAGACACTGGCTAGACACAGGCTACACACTGGTTAGGCACAGACTAGGTACTGGCTAGACACAGGCGAGACACTGGTTAGGCACAGACTAGCCACTGGCTAGGCACAGGCTAGGCACAAGCTAGGAAGAGGCTAGACACTGGCTAGGCCCAGGCTAGACACTAGTTAGGCCCAGGCTAGACACTAGACACTTGCTAGGCACAGGCTAGACACTGCCTATGCACAGGCTAGTCACTGGCTAGGCAAGGGTAGACTGGCTTGACACAGGCTATGCACATGCCAATCACAGGCAAAGCACAGTCTAGTCACAGGCTAGACACAGGCTAGTCACAGGCTAGACAGAGGTAAGGCACAAGCTAGACACTGGCAAGGCACAGGCTAGATACTGGCTATGCACAGGCTAGACACTGGCTAGGCACAGGCTACACACTTTCTGTGCACAGGCTAGAAACTGGCTAGGCACAGGCTAGACACTGGCTTTGCATAGGCTAGTCATTGGCTACGCACAGGCTAGACTCTGACTAGGCACAGGCTAGACACAAGCTAGACACTGCCTATGCATAGGCTAGTCAAAGGCTAGGCACAGGCTAAACACTGGCTATGCACAGGCTAGACACTGGCTATGCACAAGCTGGATACTGGCTAGGCACAGGCTAGACACTGGCTGTGCATAGGCTAGACACTGGCTAGGCACTGGCTAGACACTGGCTGTGCACAGGCTTGACACTGGCTGTGCACAGGCTTGACACTGGCTAGGCACTGGCTAGGCACTGGCTAGGCACTGGCTAGGCACTGGCTAGGCACTGGCTAGGCACTGGCTAGGCACTGGCTAGGCACAGGCTAGACACTGGCTAGGCACAGGCTAGACACTGGCTAGGCACAGGCTAGACACTGGCTAGGCACAGGCTAGACACTGGCTAGGCACAGGCTAGACACTGGCTAGGCACAGGCTAGACACTGGCTAGGCACAGGCTAGACACTAGCTAGGCACAGGCTAGACACTGGCTAGGCACTGGCTAGGCACTGGCTAGACACTGGCTAGGCACTGGCTAGACACTGGCTAGGCACTGGCTAGGCACAGGCTAGACACTGGCTAGGCACTGGCTAGACACTGGCTAGGCACAGGCTAGACACTGGCTAGGCACAGGCTAGACACTGGCTGTGCACAGGCTAGACACTGGCTAGGCACTGGCTAGACACTGGCTAGGCACTGGCTAGGCACTGGCTAGACACTGGCTAGGCACTGGCTAGACACTGGCTAGGCACTGGCTAGACACTGGCTAGGCACTGGCTAGACACTGGCTAGGCACTGGCTAGGCACTGGCTAGACACTGGCTAGGCACTGGCCAGGCACTGGCTAGGCACTGGCTAGGCACTGGCTAGGCACTGGCTAGGCACAGGCTAGGCACTGGCTAGGCACTGGCTAGACACTGGCTAGGCACTGGCTAGACACTGGCTAGGCACAGGCTAGGCACTGGCTAGGCACAGGCTAGACACTGGCTAGGCACAGGCTAGACACTGGCTAGGCACAGGCTAGACACTGGCTAGGCACAGGCTAGACACTGGCTAGGCTAGCACAGGCTAGACACTGGCACTGGCTGTGCACAGGCTAGACACTGGCTAGGCACAGGCTAGGCACTGGCTAGGCACTGGCTAGACACTGGCTAGACACTGGCTAGGCACTGGCTAGACACTGGCTAGGCACTGGCTAGACACTGGCTAGGCACTGGCTAGACACTGGCTAGGCACTGGCTAGGCACTGGCTAGACACTGGCTAGGCACTGGCTAGACACTGGCTAGGCACTGGCCAGGCACAGGCTAGTCACTGGCTAGGCACAGGCTAGACACTGGCTAGTGCACAGGCTAGTCACTGGCTAGGCACAGGCTAGACACTGGCTAGGCACAGGCTAGTCACTGGCTAGGCACAGGCTAGACACTGGCTAGGCACAGGCTAGACACTGGCTATGCACAGGCTAGACACTGGCTAGGCACAGGCTAGTCACTGGCTAGGCACAGGCTAGACACTGGCTGTGCACAGGCTAGACACAGGCTAGACACAGGCTAGGCACAGGCTAGACACTGGCTATGCATAGGCTAGTCATTGGCTAGGCACAGGCTAGACATTGGCTAGGCACAGGCTAGACACTGGCTAGGCACAGGCTAGACACTGGCTAGGCACAGGCTAGAAACCTTGTCTAGGCACAGGGTAGACACTGGCTAGGCATAGGCTATGCATACGCCAATCACAGGCAAAGCACAGGCTAGACACTGGCTAGGCACAGGCTAGTCACTGCCTAGGCACAGGCTAGACACCGGCTAGGCACAGGCTAGACACTGGCTAGGCACTGGCTAGACACTGGCTAGGCACTGGCTATACACTGGCTAGGCACGTGCTAGACACCGGCTAGGCACTGGCAATGCACAGGCTAGTCACTGGCTAGGCACAGGCTACACACTGGCTGTGCACAGGCTAGACACAGGCTAGGCACTGGCTATACACTGGCTAGGCACGTGCTAGTCACCGGCTAGGCACTGGCAATGCACAGGCTAGTCACTGGCTATGCAGTGTTTAGACACTGGCTAGGCACTGGCTAGACACTGGCTGTGCACAGGCTAGAAGCTGGCTAGGCACAGGCTAGTCACTGGCTATGCAGTGGCTAGACACTGGCTAGGCACTGGCAAGACATTGGCTAGGCAATGGCCAGGCACAGGCTAGGCACAAGCTAGGCACAGGCTAGACACTGGCTAGGCCCAGGCTAGACACTGGCTAGGCCCAGGCTAGACACTTGCTAGGCACAGGCTAGTCACTGGCTAGGCAAAGGGTAGACTGGCTTGGCACAGGCTATGCACATGCCAATCACAGGGAAAGCACAGTCTAGACACAGGCTAGACACTGGCTAGGCAAAGGATAGACACAGGCTAGACACTGGCTAGGCACAGGCTAGATACTGGCTATGCACAGGCTAGACACTGGCTAGGCACAGGCTACACACCGGCTGTGCACAGGCTAGAAACTGGCTAGGCACTGGCTAGACACTGGCTAGGCACTGGCTAGACACTGGCTAGGCACTGGCTAGACACTGGCTAGGCACAGGCTAGACACTGGCTAGGCACAGGGCTAGACACTGGCTAGGCACTGGCTAGACACTGGCTAGGCACAGGCTAGACACTGGCTAGGCACAGGCTAGACACTGGCTAGGCACAGGCTAGACACTGGCTAGGCACAGGCTACACACTGGCTGTGCACTGGCTAGACACTGGCTAGGCACAGGCTAGACACTGGCTAGGCACTGGCTAGGCATAGGCTAGACACTGGCTAGGCACAGGCTAGACACTGGCTAGGCACAGGCTAGACACTGGCTAGGCACAGGATAGACACTGGCTAGGCACAGGCTACACACTGGCTGTGCACTGGCTAGAAACTGGCTAGGCACAGGCTAGACACTGGCTAGGCACAGGCTAGTCACTGGCTAGGCACAGGCTAGACACTGGCTAGGCACAGGCTAGACACTGGCTAGGCACTGGCTATACACTGGCTAGGCACTGGCTAGACACCGGCTAGGCACTGGCAATGCACAGGCTAGTCACTGGCTATGCAGTGTTTAGACACAGGCTAGGCACTGGCTAGACACTGGCTGTGCACAGGCTAGAAGCTGGCTAGGCACAGGCTAGTCACTGGCTATGCAGTGGCTAGACACTGGCTAGGCACTGGCAAGACATTGGCTAGGCACTGGCCAGGCACAGGCTAGGCACAAGCTAGGCACAGGCTAGACACTGGCTAGGCCCAGGCTAGACACTGGCTAGGCCCAGGCTAGACACTGGCTAGGCCCAGGCTAGACACTGGCTAGGCACAGGCTAGGCACTGGCTAGGCAAAGGGTAGACTGGCTTGGCACAGGCTATGCACATGCCAAACACAGGCAAAGCACAGTCTAGACACAGGCTAGACACTGGCTAGGCAAAGGCTAGACACAGGCTAGACACTGGCTAGACACGGGCTAGACACTGGCTAGACACAGGCAAGACACAGGCTAGTCACAGGCTAGACAGAGGCTAGGCACAGGCTAGACACTGGCTAGGCACAGGCTAGACACTGGCTAGGCACTGGCTAGGCACAGGCTAGACACTGGCTAGGCACAGGCTAGACACTGGCTAGGCACAGGCTAGACACTGGCTGTGCACAGGCTAGAAACTGGCTAGGCACAGGCTAGACACTGGCTTGGCATAGGCTAGACACTGGCTAGGCACAGGCTAGACACTGGCTAGGCACAGGCTAGACACTGGCTAGGCACAGGCTAGTCAAAGGCTAGGCACAGGTTTAACACTGGCTATGCACAGGCTAGACACTGGCTATGCACAGGCTAGATACTGGCTAGGCACAGGCTAGACACTGGCTGTGCACAGGCTAGACACTGGCTAGGCACTGGCTAGGCACTGGCTAGGCACTGGCTAGGCACTGGCTAGGCACTGGCTAGGCACTGGCTAGGCACTGGCTAGGCACTGGCCAGGCACACTGGCTAGGCACTGGCTAGACACTGGCTAGGCACAGGCTAGACACTGGCTAGGCACAGGCTAGCACACTGGCTAGGCACAGGCTAGTCACTGGCTAGGCACAGGCTACACACTGGCTGTGCATAGGCTAGACACTGGCTGTGCACAGGCTAGACACTGGCTGTGCACAGGCTAGACACTGGCTGTGCACAGGCTAGACACTGGCTGTGCACAGGCTAGACACAGGCTAAACATAGGCTAGACACTGGCTAAACACTGTCTAGGCACAGGCTAGACACTGGCTAGGCACAGGATAGATACTGGCTATGCACAGGATAGATACTGGCTATGCACAGGCTAGACACTGGATAGGCACAGGCTAGACACTGGCTGTGCAACGGCTAGATACTGGCTTTGCATACGCTAAACACTGGCTAGGCACAGGCTAGACACTGGCTAGACACAGGCTAGACACTGGTTAGGCACAGACTAGGCACAAGCTCGGAAGAGGCTAGACACTGGCTAGGCCCAGGCTAGACACTAGTTAGGCCCAGGCTAGACACTAGACACTTGCTAGACACAGGCTAGACACTGCCTATGCACAGGCTAGTCACTGGCTAGGCAAAGGGTAGACTGGCTTGGCACAGGCTATGCACATGCCAATCACAGGGAAAGCACAGTCTAGTCACAGGCTAGACACTGGCTAGGCAAAGGCTAGACACTGGAAAGACACAGGCAAGACACAGGCTAGTCACAGGCTAGACAGAGGTTAGGCACAAGCTAGACACTGGCTAGGCACAGGCTAGATACTGGCTATGCACAGGCTAGACACTGGCTAGGCACAGGTTACACACTTTCTGTGCACAGGCTAGAAACTGGCTAGGCACAGGCTAGACACTGGTTTTGCATAGGCTAGTCATTGGCTACGCACAGGCTAGACTCTGACTAGGCACAGGCTAGACACAAGCTAGACACTGCCTATGCATAGGCTAGTCAAAGGCTAGGCACAGGTTTAACACTGGCTATGTACAGGCTAGACACTGGCTATGCACAAGCTGGATACTGGCTAGGCACAGGCTAGACACTGGCTGTGCATAATCTAGACACTGGCTAGGCACTGGCTAGACACTGGCTGTGCACAGGCTTGACACTGGCTAGGCACTGGCTAGGAACTGGCTAGGCACTGGCTAGGAACTGGCTAGGAACTGTTTAGGCACTGGCTAGGAACTGGCTAGGCACTGGATAGGCACAGGCTAGACACTGGCTAGGCACTGGCTAGGCACAGGCTAGACACTGGCTAGGCACAGGCTTGACACTGGCTAGGCACAGGCTAGACACTGGCTAGGCACTGGCTAGGCACTGGCTAGGCACTGGCTAGATACTGGCTAGGCACAGGCTAGACACTGGCTGTGCACAGGCTAGAAACTGGCTAGGCACAGGCTAGTCACTGGCTAGGCACAGGCTAGTCACTGGCTAGACACTGGCTAGGCACTGGCTACACATTGGCTAGGCACTGGCTAGGCACTGGCTAGACATTGGCTAGGCACTGGCTAGACATTGGCTAGGCACTGGCCAGGCACAGGCTAGTCACTGGCTAGGCACAGGCTAGTCACTGACTAGTCACAGGCTAGTCACTGGCTAGGCACAGGCTAGTCACTGGCTAGGCACAGGCTAGACATTGGCTAGGCACAGGCTAGAAACTGGCTAGGCACAGGCTAGTCACTGGCTAGGCACAGGCTAGTCACTGGCTAGACACAGGCTAGACACAGGCTAGGCACAGGCTAGACACTGGCTATGCATAGGCTAGTCATTGGCTAGGCACAGGCTAGACATTGGCAAGGCACAGGCTAAACACTGGCTAGGCACAGGCTAGACACTGGCTAGGCACAGGCTAGACACTGGCTAGACACAGGCAAGACACAGGCTAGTCACAGGCTAGACAGAGGCTAGGCACAGGCTAGACACTGGCTAGGCACAGGCTAGATACTGGCTATGCACAGGCTAGACACTGGCTGTGTACAGGCTAGAGACTGGCTAGGCACAGGCTAGACACTGGCTATGCACAGGCTAGACACTGGCTAAGCACAGGCTAGTCACTGGCTAGGCACAGGCTAGTCACTGGCTATGCAGTGGCAAGACACTTGCTAGGGACTGGCTAGACACTGGCTAGGCACTGGCTAGACACTGGCTAGGCACTGGCTAGACACTGGCTAGGCACTGGCTAGACACTGGCTAGGCACTGGCTAGACACTGGCTAGGCACTGGCTAGGCACAGGCTAGACACTGGCTAGGCACAAGCTAGTCACTGACTAGTCACAGGCTAGTCACTGGCTAGGCACAGGCTAGTCATTGGCTAGGCACAGGCTAGACATTGGCAAGGCACAGGCTAGAAACTGGCTAGGCACAGGCTAGTCACTGGCTAGGCACAGGCTAGTCACTGGCTAGACACAGGCTAGACACAGGCTAGGCACAGGCTAGACACTGGCTATGCATAGGCTAGTCATTGGCTAGGCACAGGCTAGACATTGGCAAGGCACAGGCTAGACACTGGCTAGGCACAGGCTAGTCACTGGCTAGGCACAGGCTAGTCACTGGCTAGACACAGGCTAGACACAGGCTAGGCACAGGCTAGACACTGGCTAGGCACAGGCTAGACACTGGCTAGGCACAGGCTAGACACTGGCTAGGCACAGGCTAAACACTGGCTAGGCACAGGCTAGACACTGGCTAGGCACAGGCTAGACACTGGCTAGACACAGGCAAGACACAGGCTAGTCACAGGCTAGACAGAGGCTAGGCACAGGCTAGACACTGGCTAGGCACAGGCTAGATACTGGCTATGCACAGGCTAGACACTGGCTGTGTACAGGCTAGAGACTGGCTAGGCACAGGCTAGACACTGGCTATGCACAGGCTAGACACTGGCTAGGCACAGGCTAGTCACTGGCTAGGCACAGGCTAGTCACTGGCTAGGCAGAGGCAAGACACTGGCTAGGCACTGGCTAGACACTGGCTAGGCACTGGCTAGACACTGGCTAGGCACTGGCTAGACACTGGCTAGGCACTGGCTAGACACTGGCTAGGCACTGGCTAGACACTGGCTAGGCACTGGCTAGACACTGGCTAGGCACAGGCTAGACACTGGCTAGGCACAAGCTAGACACTGGCTATGCATAGGCTAGTCATTGGCTAGGCACAGGCTAGACATTGGTAAGGCACAGGCTAGAAACTGGCTAGGCACAGGTTAGACACTGGCTAGGCACAGGCTAGACACTGGCTGTGCACAGGCTAGAAACTGGCTAGGCACAGGCTAGTCACTGGCTAGGCACAGGCTAGTCACTGGCTAGACACTGGCTAGGCACTGGCTAGACATTGGCTAGGCACTGGCTAGACATTGGCTAGGCACTGGCTAGGCACTGGCTAGACACAGGCTAGACACTGGCTAGGCACAGGCTAGACACTGGCTAGGCACAGGCTAGACACTGGCTAGACACAGGCAAGACACAGGCTAGTCACAGGCTAGACAGAGGCTAGGCACAGGCTAGACACTGGCTAGGCACAGGCTAGATACTGGCTAGGCACAGGCTAGACACTGGCTAGGCACAGGCTAGACACTGGCTAAGCACAGGCTAGTCACTGGCTAGGCACAGGCTAGTCACTGGCTATGCAGTGGCCAGACACTTGCTAGGGACTGGCTAGACACTGGCTAGGCACAGCTAGACACTGGCTAGGCACTGGCTAGGCACTGGCTAGGCACTGGCTAGGCACTGGCTAGGCACTGGCTAGGCACTGGCTAGGCACTGGCTAGACACTGGCTAGGCACTGGCTAGGCACTGGCTAGACACTGGCTAGGCACAGGCTAGACACTGGCTAGGCACAGGCTAGACACTGCCTAGGCACAGGCTAGACACTAGCTAGGCACAGGCTAGACACTGGCTAGACACAGGCTACACACTGGCTGTGCTAAGGCTAGACACTGGCTGTGCTAAGGCTAGACACTGGGTAGGCACAGGCTAGACACTAGCTATGCATAGGCTAGTCATTAGCTAGGCACAGGCTAAACACTGTCTAGGCACACGCCAATCACAAGCAAAGCACAGGCTAGACACTGGCTAGGCACAGGCCAGTCACTGGCTAGGCACAGGCTAGACACTGGTTAGACACTGGCTAAACACAGGCCAGACACTGGCTAGACACTGGCTAGACACTGGCTATACACTAGCTAGGCACATGCTAGACACTGGTAATGCACAGGCTAGACACTGGCAAGGCAAGGGCAAGACACTGGCTATGCACAGGCTAGAAACTGGCTAGACACTAGCTAGACACTGGCCAGACACTGGCTGGGCACAGGCTAGACACTGGCTAGGCACAGGCTAGGCACTGGCTAGACACTGGCTGGGCACTGGCCAGGCACAGGCTAGTCACTGGCTAGGCACAGGCTACACACTGGCTGTGCACAGGCTAGGCACAGGCTAGACACTGGCTGGACACTGGCTAGTCACTGGCTGGGCACTGGCTAGACACTGGCTGGGCACTGGCAAGACACTGGCTGGGCACTGGCCAGGCACAGGCTAGTCACTGGCTAGGCACAGGCTACACACTGGCTATGCACAGGCTAGACACTGGCTAGGCAAGGGCTAGACACTGGCTATGCACAGGCTAGACACTGGCTAGACACTGGCAAGACACTGGCTAGACACAGGCTAGACACAGGCTAGACACTGGCTAGACACTGGCTAGGCACTGGCTAGTCACTGGCTAGGCTCTGGCTAGACACTGGCTAGGCACTGGCTAGACACTGGCTAGGCACTGGCTAGTCACTGGCTAGGCACTGGATAGACACTGGCTAGGCACAGGCTAGACACTGGCTAGGCACAGACTAGACACTGGCTAGGCACAGACTAGACACTGGCTAGGCACAGGCTAGGCACTGGCTAGACACTGGCTGGGCACTGGCTAGACACTGGCTGGGCACTGGCTAGACACTGGCTGGGCACTGGCCAGGCACAGGCTAGTCTTTGGCTAGGCACAGGCTACACACTGGCTGTGCACAGGCTAGACACAGGCTAGGCACAGGCTAGACACTGGCTAGGCAAAGGCTAGACACTGGCTAGGCACAGGCTAGACACTGGCTATGCACAGGATAGACACTGGCTAGGCACAGGCTACACACTGGCTGTACTGGCTAGAAACTGGCTAGGCACAGGCTAGACACTGGCTAGGCACAGGCTAAACACTGTCTAGGTACAGGCTAGACACTGGCTAGGCACAGGATAGATACTGGATACAGGCTAGGCACAGGCTAGGCACACGCTATGCACATGCTATGCACATGCCTGTCTCAGGCAAGGCACAGGCTAGACACAGGCTAGACACAGGCTAGACACAGGCTAGACACTGGCTAGACACAGGCTAGGCACAGGCTAGGCACAGGCTAGGCACTGGCTAGGCACAGGCTACATACTGGCTGTGCAAGGGCTAAAAACTGGCTGGGCACAGGCTAGACACTGGCTTTGCATAGGGTAGTCATTGCCTAGGCAAAGGCTAGACACTGGCTAGGCACAGGCTACACACTGGCTATGCACAGGCTAGACACTGGCAAGGCAAGGGCTAGACACTGGCAAGACACTGGCTAGACACAGGCTAGACACAGGCTAGACACTGGCTAGACACTGGCTAGGCACTGGCTAGTCACTGGCTAGGCACTGGCTAGACACTGGCTAGGCACTGGCTAGTCACTGGCTAGGCACTGGCTAGACACTGGCTAGGCACAGGCTAGACACTGGCTCGACACAGGCTACACACTGGCTGTGCTAAGGCTAGACACTGGCTGTGCTAAGGCTAGACACTGGGTAGGCACAGGCTAGACACTAGCTATGCATAGGCTAGTCATTAGCTAGGCACAGGCTAAACACTGTCTAGGCACACGCCAATCACAAGCAAAGCACAGGCTAGACACTGGCTAGGCACAGGCCAGTCACTGGCTAGGCACAGGCTAGACACTGGTTAGACACTGGCTAGACACAGGCCAGACACTGGCTAGACACTGGCTAGACACTGGCTATACACTAGCTAGGCACAGGCTAGACACTGGCTATGCACAGGCTAGACACTGGCAAGGCAAGGGCAAGACACTGGCTATGCACAGGCTAGAAACTGGCTAGACACTAGCTAGACACTGGCCAGACACTGGCTAGGCACTGGCTAGACACTGGCTAGGCACTGGCTAGACACTGGCTAGGCACCGGCTAGACACTGGCTGGGCACAGGCTAGACACTGGCTAGGCACATGCTAGGCACTGGCTAGACACTGGCTGGGCACTGGCCAGGCACAGGCTAGTCACTGGCCAGGCACAGGCTACACACTGGCTGTGCACAGGCTAGGCACAGGCTAGACACTGGCTGGACACTGGCTAGTCACTGGCTGGGCACTGGCTAGGCACTGGCTATGCACAGGCTAGACACTGGCTAGACACTGGCAAGACACTGGCTAGACACAGGCTAGACACAGGCTAGACACTGGCTAGACACTGGCTAGGCACTGGCTAGTCACTGGCTAGGCACTGGCTAGACACTGGCTAGGCACTGGCTAGGCACTGGCTAGACACTGGCTAGGCACTGGCTAGACACTGGCTAGGCACAGGCTAGACACTGGCTAGGCACAGACTAGACACTGGCTAGGCACAGGCTAGGCACAGGCTAGGCACAGGCTAGACACTGGCTGGACACTGGCTAGTCACTGGCTGGGCACTGGCTAGACACTGGCTATGCACAGGCTAGACACTGGCTAGACACTGGCAAGACACTGGCTAGACACAGGCTAGACACAGGCTAGACACTGGCTAGACACTGGCTAGGCACTGGCTAGTCACTGGCTAGGCACTGGCTAGACACTGGCTAGGCACTGGCTAGGCACTGGCTAGACACTGGCTAGGCACTGGCAATGCACAGGCTAGTCACTGGCTATGCAGTGTTTAGACACTGGCTGTGCACTGGCTAGACACTGGCTAGGCACAGGCTAGACACTGGCTAGGCACAGGCTAGACACTGGCTAGGCACAGGCTAGTCACTGCCTTGGCACAGGCTAGACACCGGCTAGGCACAGGCTAGACACTGGCTAGGCACTGGCTAGACACTGCCTAGGCACTGGCTATACACTGGCTAGGCACTGGCTAGCCACCGGCTAAGCACTGGCAATGCACAGGCTAGTCACTGGCTATGCAGTGTTTAGACACTGGCTGTGCACTGTCTAGACACTGGCTAGGCACAGGCTAGACACTGGCTGTGCACAGGCTAGAAATTGGCTAGGCACAGGCTAGTCACTGGCTAGGCACAGGCTAGTCACTGGCTATGCAGTGGTTAGACACTGGCTAGGCACTGGCTAGACATTGGCTAGGCACTGGCCAGGCACAGGCTAGTCACTGGCTAGGCACAGGCTAGTCACTGACTAGTCGCAGGCTAGTCACTGGCTAGGCACAGGCTACACACTGGATGTGCACAGGCTAGACACTTGCTAGGCACAGGCTAGACACTGGCTATGCATAGGCTAGTCATTGGCTAGGCACAGGCTAGACATTGGCAATGCATAAGCTATGCACTGGCTAGGCACAGGCTAGACACTGGCTAGGCACAGGCTAAACACTGTCTAGGTACAGGCTAGACACTGGCTAGGCACAGGATAGATACTGGCTATGCACAGGCTAGAAACTGGCTAGGCACAGGCTACATACTGGCTGTGCAAGGGCTAAAAACTGGCTGGGCACAGGCTAGACACTGGCTTTGCATAGGCTAGTCATTGCCTAGGCAAAGGCTAGACACTGGCTAGGCACAGGCTTCACACTGGCTATGCACAGGCTAGACACTGGCAAGGCAAGGGCTAGACACTGGCTATGCACAGGCTAGACACTGGCTAGGCACTGGCTAGTCACTGTCTAGGCACTGGCTAGACACTGGCTAGGCACTGGCTAGTCACTGGCTAGGCACTGGCTAGACACTGGCTAGGCACAGGCTAGACACTGGCTAGGTACATGCTAGACACTGGCTAGGCACAGGCTAGGCACTGGCTAGACACTCGCTGGGCACTGGCTAGACACTGGCTGGGCACTGGCCAGGCACAGGCTAGTCTTTGGCTACGCACAGGCTACACACTGGCTGTGCACAGGCTAGACACAGGCTAGGCACAGGCTAGACACTGGCTATGCATAGGCTAGTCATTGGCTAGGCACAGGCTAAACACTGTCTAGTTACAGGGTAGACACTGGCTAGGCACTGGCTAGACACTGGCTAGGCAAAGGCTAGACACTGGCTAGGCACAGGCTAGACACTGGCTATGCACAGGATAGACACTGGCTAGGCACAGGCTACACACTGGCTGTACTGGCTAGAAACTGGCTAGGCATAGGCTAGACACTGGCTTTGCATAGGCTACTCATTGGCTAGGCACAGGCTAGACATTGGCTAGGCACAGGCTAGACCTTGTCTAGGCACAGGGTAGACACTGGCTAGGCACAGGCTATGCACACGCCAATCACAGGCAAAGCACAGGCTAGACACTGGCTAGGCACAGGCTAGTCACTGCCTAGTCACAGGCTAGACACCGGCTAGGCACAGGCTAGACACTGGCTAGGCACTGGCTAGACACTGGCTGTGCACTGGCTAGACACTGGCTAGGCACAGGCTAGACACTGGCTGTGCACAGGCTAGAAACTGGCTAGGCACAGGCTAGTCACTGGCTAGGCACAGGCTAGTCACTGGCTATGCAGTGGTTAGACACTGACTAGGCACTGGCTAGACATTGGCTAGGCACTGGCCAGGCACAGGCTAGTCACTGGCTAGGCACAGGCTAGTCACTGACTAGTCACAGGCTAGTCACTGGCTAGGCACAGGCTACACACTGGATGTGCACAGGCTAGACACTTGCTAGGCACAGGCTAGACACTGGCTATGCATAGGCTAGTCATTGGCTAGGCACAGGCTAGACATTGGCTATGCATAAGCTATGCACTGGCTAGGCACAGGCTAGACACTGGCTAGGCACAGGCTAAACACTGTCTAGGTACAGGCTAGACACTGGCTAGGCACAGGATAGATACTGGCTATGCACAGGCTAGAAACTGGCTAGGCACAGGCTACATACTGGCTGTGCAAGGGCTAAAAACTGGCTGGGCACAGGCTAGACACTGGCTTTCAATAGGCTAGTCATTGCCTAGGCAAAGGCTAGACATTGGCTAGGCACAGGCTAAACACTGGCTAGGCACAGGCTAGACACAGGCTAGACACAGGCTAGACACTGGTTAGGCACAGACTAGGTACTGGCTTAGCACAGGCTAGGCACAAGCTTGGCGCAGGCTAGACACTGGCTAGGCCCAGGCTAGACACTGGCTAGGCCCAGGCTAGACACTGGCTAGGCCCAGGCTAGACACTGGCTAGGCCCAGGCTAGACACTGGCTAGGCCCAGGCTAGACACTTTCTAGGCACAGGCTAGTCTCTGGCTAGGCAAAGGGTAGACTGGCTTGGCACAAGCTATGCACATGCCAATCACAGGCAAAGCACAGTCTAGATACAGGCCAGACACTGGCTAGGCAAAGGCTAGACACAGGCTAGACACTGGCTAGACACAGGCAAGACACAAGCTAGTCACAGGCTAGACAGAGGCTAGGCACAGGCTAGACACTGGCTAGGCACAGGCTAGACACTGGCTTTGCATAGGCCAGTCATTGGCTAGGCACAGGCTAGACTCTGACTAGGCACAGGCTAGACACAAGCTAGACACTGGCTACACACTGGCTGTGCACAGGCTAGACACTGGCTGTGCACAGGCTAGACACTGGCTGTGCACAGGCTAGACACTGGCTGTGCACAGGCTAGACACAGGCTAGGCACAGGCTAGGCATTGGCTAAACACTGTCTAGGCACAGGCTAAACACTGTCTAGGCACACGCCAATCACAAGCATAGCACAGGCTAGACTCTGGCTAGGAACAGGCCAGTCACTGGCTTGGCACAGGCTAGAGACTGGTTAGACACTGGCTAGGCACAGGCTAGACACTGGCTAGACACTGGCTAGACACTGGCTAGGCACTGGCTAGACACTGTCTAGGCACTGGTTAGACTGGCTAGGCACTGGCTAGACACAGGCTAGGCACAGGCTAGACACTGGGTATGCATAGGCTAGTCATTGGCTAGGCACAGGCTAGACATTGGCTAGGCACAGGCTAAACACTGTCTAGGCACAGGGTAGACACTGGCTAGGCACTGGCTAGACACTGGCTAGGCACACGCTAGACACTGGCTAGGCACAGGATAGACACTGGCTATGCACAGGATAGACACTGGCTAGGCACAGGCTACACACTGGCTGTGCACTGGCTAGAAACTGGCTAGGCACAGGCTAGACACTGGCTTTGCATAACCTACTCATTGGCTAGGCACAGGCTAGACATTGGCTAGGCACAAGCTAAACCTTGTCTAGGCACAGGGTAGACGCTGGCTAGGCATAGGCTATGCACATGCCAATCACAGGCAAAGCACAGGCTAGACACTGGCTAGGCACAGGCTAGTCACTGCCTAGGCACAGGCTAGACACCGGCTAGGCACAGGCTAGACACTGGGTAGGCACTGGCTAGACACTGGCTAGGATCTGGCTATACACTGGCTAGGCTCTGGCTAGACACCGGCTAGGCACTGGCAATGCACAGGCTAGTCACTGGCTATGCAGTGTTTAGACACTGGCTAGGCACTGGCTAGACACTGGCTGTGCACAGGCTAGAAGCTGGCTAGGCACAGGCTAGTCACTGGCTATGCAGTGGCTAGACACTGGCTAGGCACTGGCAAGGCATTGGCTAGGCATTGGCTAGGCAATGGCCAGGCACAGGCTAGGCACAAGCTAGGCACAGGCTAGACACTGGCTAGGCCCAGGCTAGACACTGGCTAGGCCCAGGCTAGACACTTGCTAGGCACTTGCTTGTCACAGGCTATGCACATGCCAATCACAGGGAAAGCACAGTCTAGACACAGGCTAGACACTGGCTAGGCAAAGGCTAGACACAGGCTAGACACTGGGTAGACACAGGCAAGACACAGGCTAGTCACAGGCTAGACAGAGGCTAGGCACAGGCTAGACACTGGCTAGGCACAGGCTAGATACTGGCTATGCACAGGCTAGACACTGGCTAGGCACAGGCTACACACCGGCTGTGCACAGGCTAGACACTGGCTAGGCACAGGCTACACACCGGCTGTGCACAGGCTAGACACTGGCTAGGCATAGGATAGATACTGGCTATGCACAGACTGGATAGGCACAGGCTACACACTGGCTGTGCAACGGCTAGAAACTGGCTGGGCACAGGCTAGACACTGGCTTTGCATAGGCTAGTCTTTGGCTAGGCACAGGCTAGACATTGGCTAGGCACAGGCTAAACACTGGCTAGGCACAGGCTAGACACTGGCTAGGCACAGGCTAGGCACAAGCTAGGCACAGGCTAGACACTGGTTAGGCCCAGGCTAGACACTAGCTAGGCCCAGGCTAGACACTTGCTAGGCACAGGCTAGACACTGCCTATGCACAGGCTAGTCACTGGCTAAGCAAAGGGTAGACTGGCTTGGCACAGGCTGTGCACATGCCAATCACAGGCAAAGCACAGTCTAGACACAGGCTAGACACTGGCTAGGCAAAGGCTAGACACAGGCTAGACACTGGCTAGACATAGGCAGGACACAGGCTAGTCACAGGCTAGACAGAGGTTAGGCACAAGCTAGACACTGGCTAGGCACAGGCTAGATACTGGCTATGCACAGGCTAGACACTGGCTAGGCACAGGCTACACACTGGCTGTGTACAGGCTAGAAACTGGCTAGGCACAGGCTAGACACTGGCTTTGCATAGGCTAGTCATTGGCTGGGCACAGGCTAGACTCTGACTAGGCACAGGCTAGACACAAGCTAGACACTGCCTATGAATAGGCTAGTCAAAGGCTAGGCACAGGCAAGGCACAGGCTATACAATGGCTATGCACAGGCTAGACACTGGCTAGGCACAGGCTAGACACTGGCTAGGCACAGGCTATACACTGGCTAGGCACAGGCTATACACTGGCTAGGCACAGGCTAGATACTAGCTAGGCACAGGCTAGACACTGGCTAAACACTGGGTAGGCAAACGCTAGGCACAGACTAGATACTGACTAGGCACAGGCTGGACACTGGCTAGGCACAGGCTACACACTGAATATGCATAGGCTAGTCACTGGCTAGGCACAGGCTAGACACTGGCTAGGCACAGGCTAAACACTGTCTAGGCACAGGCTAGGCTCTGGGTAGACACTGGCTAGACACTGGCTAGGCACAGGCTAGACACTTGCTAGGCACAGGCTAGACACGGGCTATGCACAGGCTGGATACTTGCTAGGCACAGGCTAGACACTGGCTAGGCACAGGGTAGACACTGGCTGTGCACAAACTAGACACTGGCTAGGCACTGGCTAGGAACTGGCTAGGCACTGGCCAGGCACAGGCTAGTCATTGGTTTAACACTGGCTATGTACAGGCTAAACACTGGCTATGCACAGGCTGGATACTGGCTAGGCACAGGCTAGACACTGGCTGTGCACAGGCTAGACACTGGCTAGGCACTGGCTAGGAACTGGCTAGTCACTGGCTAGGCACAGGCTAGTCACTGGCTAGGCAGAGGCTACACACTGGCTGTGCACAGGCTAGACACTGGCTGTGCACAGGCTAGACACTGGCTGTGCACAGGCTAGACACTGGCTGTGCACAGGCTAGACACTGGCTGTGCACAGGCTAGACACTGGCTAGGCATAGGATAGATACTGGCTATGCACAGGCTAGACACTGGATAGGCACAGGCTACACACTGGCTGTGGAACGGCTAGAAACTGGCTGGGCACAGGCTAGACACTGGCTTTGCATAGGCTAGTCTTTGGCTAGGCACAGGCTAGACATTGGCTAGGCACAGGCTAAACACTGGCTAGGCACAAACTAGACACTGGCTAGGCACAGGCTAGGCACAAGCTAGGCACAGGCTAGACACTGGCTAGGCCCAGGCTAGACACTAGCTAGGCACTGGCAACACACTGGCTCTGCACAGGCTAGCCACTGGCTAGGCACAGGCTAGACAATGGCTATGCACAGGCTAGACAATGGCTATGCACAGGCTAGACAATGACTATGCACAGGCTAGACACTGGCAAGGCACAGGCTATACAATGGCTATGCACAGGCTAGACACTGGCTAAGCCCAGGCTAGACACTAGCTAGGCACAGGCTAAACACTGGCTAGGCACAGGCTAGACACTGGCTATGCATAGGCTATGCACTGGCTAGGCACAGGCTAGACACTGGCTAGGCACAGGCTATGCAGATGCCAATCACAGTCAAGGCACAGGCTAGGCACAGGCTAGATACTTGCTAGGCAAGGGCTAGACACTGGCTAGGCACAGGCTAAACACTGGCTAGGCATAGGCTAGACACTGGCTAGGCCCAGGATAGACACTGGCTAGGCCCAGGCTAGACACTGGCTAGGCCCAGGCTAGACACTGGCTAGGCACAGGCTAGACACTAGCTAGGCACAGGCTAGACACTGGCTCTGTACAGGCTAGCCACTGGCTAGGCACAGGCTAGACAATGGCTATGCACAGGCTAGACACTGGCTAGGCACAGGCTATACACTGGCTAGGCACAGGCTAGATACTAGCTAGGCACAGGCTACACACTGGCTAGACACTGGGTAGGCAAAGGCTAGGCACAGACTAGATACTGACTAGGCACAGGCTAGACACTGGCTAGTCACAGGGTAGACACTGGCTAGGCACAAGCTAGACACTAGCTAGGCACTGGCAAGACACTGGCTCTGCACAGGCTAGACACTGGCTAGGCACAGGCTAGACAATGGCTATGCACAGGCTAGACAATGGCTATGCACAGGCTAGACAATGACTATGCACAGGCTAGACACTGGCAAGGCACAGGCTATACAATGGCTATGCACAGGCTAGACACTGGCTAGGCACAGGCTAGACACTGGCTAGGCACAGGCTATACACTGGCTAGGCACAGGCTATACACTGGCTAGGCACAGGCTAGATACTAGCTAGGCACAGGCTAGACACTGGCTAAACACTGGGTAGGCAAACGCTAGGCACAGACTAGATACTGACTAGGCACAGGCTGGGCACTGGCTAGGCACAGGCTACACACTGAATATGCATAGGCTAGTCACTGGCTAGGCACAGGCTAGACACTGGCTAGGCACAGGCTAAACACTGTCTTGGCACAGGCTAGGCTCTGGGTAGACACTGGCAAGACACTGGCTAGGCACAGGCTAGACACTTGCTAGGCACAGGCTAGACACGGGCTATGCACAGGCTGTATACTTGCTAGGCACAGGCTAGACACTGGCTAGGCACAGGCTAGACACTGGCTGTGCACAGGCTAGACACTGGCTAGGCACTGGCTAGGAACTGGCTAGGCACTGGCCAGGCACAGGCTAGTCATTGGCTTAACACTGGCTATGTACAGGCTAGACACTGGCTATGCACAGGCTGGATACTGGCTAGGCACAGGCTAGACACTGGCTGTGCACAGGCTAGACACTGGCTAGGCACTGGCTAGGAACTGGCTAGTCACTGGCTAGTCACAGGCTAGTCACTGGCTAGGCACAGGCTACACACTGGCTGTGCACAGGCTAGACACTGGCTGTGCACAGGCTAGACACTGGCTGTGCACAGGCTAGACACTGGCTGTACACAGGCTAGACACTGGCTAGGCATAGGATAGATACTGGCTATGCACAGGCTAGACACTGGATAGGCACAGGCTACACACTGGCTGTGCAACGGCTAGAAACTGGCTGGGCACAGGCTAGACACTGGCTTTGCATAGGCTAGTCTTTGGCTAGGCACAGGCTAGACATTGGCTAGGCACAGGCTAAACACTGGCTAGGCACAGGCTAGACACTGGCTAGGCACAGGCTAGTCATTGGCTAGACACAGGCTAGACACTGGCTAGGCCCAGGCTAGACACTAGCTAGGCCCAGGCTAGACACTTGCTAGGCACAGGCTAGACACTGCCTATGCACAGGCTAGTCACTGGCTAAGCAAAGGGTAGACTGGCTTGGCACAGGCTATGCACATGCCAATCACAGGCAAAGCACAGTCTAGACACAGGCTAGACACTGGCTAGGCAAAGGCTAGACACAGGCTAGACACTGGCTAGACATAGGCAAGACACAGGCTAGTCACAGGCTAGACAGAGGTTAGGCACAAGCTAGACACTGGCTAGGCACAGGCTAGATACTGGCTATGCACAGGCTAGACACTGGCTAGGCACAGGCTACACACTGGCTGTGTACAGGCTAGAAACTGGCTAGGCACAGGCTAGACACTGGCTTTGCATAGGCTAGTCATTGGCTAGGCACAGGCTAGACTCTGACTAGGCACAGGCTAGACACAAGCTAGACACTGCCTATGAATAGGCTAGTCAAAGGCTAAGCACAGGTTTAACACTGGCTATGTACAGGCTAGACACTGGCTATGCACAAGCTGGATACTGGCTAGGCACAGGCTAGACACTGGCTGTGCATAGGCTAGACACTGGCTAGGCACTGGCTAGACACTGGCTGTGCACAGGCTAGACACTGGCAAGGCACTGGCTCGGAACTGGCTAGGCACTGGCTAGGCACAGGCTAGACACTGGCTAGGCACAGGCTAGACACTGGCTAGGCACAGGCTAGACACTGGCTAGGCACAGGCTAGACACTGGCTAGGCACAGGCTAGACACTGGCTAGGCACAGGCTAGACTCTGGCTAAGTACAGGCAAGACACTGGCTAAGCCCAGGCTAGACACTAGCTTGGCACAGGCTAAACACTGGCTAGGCACAGGCTAGACACTGGCTATGCATAGGCTATGCACTGGCTAGGCACAGGCTAGACACTGGCTAGGCACAGGCTAGACACTGGCTAGGCACAGGCTAGACACTGGCTAGGCACAGGCTATGCAGATGCCAAACACAGACAAGGCACAGGCTAGGCACAGGCTAAATACTTGCTAGGCAAGGGCTAGACACTGGCTAGGCACAGGCTAAACACTGGCTAGGCATAGGCTAGACATTGGCTAGGCCCAGGCTAGACACTGGCTAGGCCCAGGCTAGACACTGGCTAGGCCCAGGCTAGACACTGGCTAGGCCCAGGCTAGACACTGGCTAGGCCCAGGCTAGACACTAGCTAGTCACAGGCTAGACACTGGCTCTGTACAGGCTAGCCACTGGCTAGGCACAGGCTAGACAATGGCTATGCACAGGCTAGACACTGGCTAGGCACAGGCTATACACTGGCTAGGCACAGGCTAGATACTAGCTAGGCACAGGCTACACACTGGCTAGACACTGGGTAGGCAAAGGCTAGGCCCAGGCTAGACACTAGCTAGGCACTGGCAAGACACTGGCTCTGCACAGGCTAGCCACTGGCTAGGCACAGGCTAGACAATAGCTATGCACAGGCTAGACAATGGTTATGCACAGGCTAGACAATGGCCATGCACAGGCTAGACACTGGCAAGGCACAGGCTAGACAATGGCTATGCACAGGCTAGACACTGGCTAGGCACAGGCTAGACACTGGCTAGGCACAGGCTAGACACTGGCTAGGCACAGGCTAGACACTGGCTAGGCACAGGCTATACACTGGCTAGGCACAGGCTAGATACTAGCTAGGCACAGGCTAGACACTGGCTAAACACTGGGTAGGCAAACGCTAGGCACAGACTAGATACTGACTAGGCACAGGCTGGACACTGGCTAGGCACAGGCTACACACTGAATATGCATAGGCTAGTCACTGGCTAGGCACAGGCTAAACACTGTCTAGGCACAGGCTAGGCTCTGGGTAGACACTGGCTAGACACTGGCTAGGCACAGGCTAGACACTTGCTAGGCACAGGCTAGACACTGGCTATGCACAGGCTAGAGACTGGCTAGGCCCAGGCTAGACACTAGCTAGGCACAGTCTAGACACTGGCTAGGCACAGGGTAGACACTGGCTGTGCACAGGCTAGACACTGGCTAGGCACAGGCTAGACACTGGCTATGCACAGGCTAGACACTGGCTAGGCACAGGCTAGACACTGGCTATGCACAGGCTAGACACTGGCTAGGCCCAGGCTAGACACTAGCTAGGCACAGTCTAGACACTGGCTAGGCACAGGCTAGACACTGGCTACGCCCATGCTAGACACTAGCTAGGCACAGGCTAGGCACTGGCTAGGCACAGGCTAGACACTGGCTAGGCACAGGCTAGACACTGGCTAGGCACAGGCTAGACACTGGCTAGGCACAGGCTAAACACTGGCTAGGCCCAGGTTAGACACTAGCTAGGGACAGGCTAGACACTGGCTACGCACAGGCTAGACACAGGCTAGGCACCGGCTAGACATTTGCTAGGCACAGGCTAGACACTGGCTATGCATAGGGTAGTCACTGGCTAGGCACAGGCTAGACACGGGCTTTGCCTAGGCTAGTCACTGGCTAGGCACAGGCTTACCACTGTCTAGGCACAGTCTAGACACTGGCTAGGCACAGGCTAGCCTCTGACTAGGCACAGGCTAGACAAAAGCTAGACTCTGGCTATGCATAGGCTAGTCATAGGCTAGGCACAGGCTAGACACTGGCTATGTACAGGCTAGGAACTGGCTAGGCACTGGCTAGGAACTGGCTAGGCACTGGCTAGGCACAGGCTAGACACTGGCTAGGCACAGGCTAGACACTGGCTAGGCACAGGCTAGACACTGGCTAGACACAGGCTAGACACTGGCTAGGCACAGGCTAGACACTGGCTAGGCACAGGCTAGACACTGGCTAGGCACAGGCTAGACACTGGCTAGGCACAGGCTAGACTCTGGCTAAGTACAGGCTAGACACTGGCTAAGCCCAGGCTAGACACTAGCTAGGCAAAGGCTAAACACTGGCTAGGCACAGGCTAGACACTGGCTATGCATAGGCTATGCACTGGCTAGGCACAGGCTAGACACTGGCTAGGCACAGGCTAGACACTGGCTAGGCACAGGCTAGACACTGGCTAGGCGCAGGCTAGACACTGGCTAGGCACAGGCTATGCAGATGCCAATCACAGACAAGGCACAGGCTAGGCACAGGCTAGATACTTGCTAGGCAAGGGCTAGACACTGGCTAGGCACAGGCTAAACACTGGCTAGGCACAGGCTAGACACTGGCTTTGTACAGGCTAGGAACTGGCTAGGCACTGGCTAGGAACTGGCTAGGCACTGGCTAGGCACAGGCTAGACACTGGCTAGGCACAGGCTGGACACTGGCTAGGCACAGGCTAGACACTGGCTAGGCACAGGCTAGACACTGGCTAGGCACAGGCTAGATACTAGCTAGGCACAGGCTAGACACTGGCTAAACACTGGGTAGGCAAAGGCTAGGCACAGACTAGATACTGACTAGGCACAGGCTAGACACTGGCTAGTCACAGGGTAGACACTGGCTAGGCACAGGCTAGACACTGGCTAGGCCCAGGCTAGACACTGGCTAGGCCCAGGCTAGACACTAGCTAGGCACTGGCAAGACACTGGCTCTGCACAGGCTAGCCACTGGCTAGGCACAGGCTAGACAATGGCTATGCACAGGCTAGACAATGGCTATGCACAGGCTAGACAATGGCTATGCACAGGCTAGACAATGGCTATGCACAGGCTAGACACTGGCTAGGCACAGGCTAGTTACTGGCTAGGCACAGGCTATACACTGGCTAGCCACAGGCTATACACTGGCTAGGCACAGGCTAGAAACTAGCTAGGCACAGGCTAGACACTGGCTAAACACTGGGTAGGCAAACGCTAGGCACAGACTAGATACTGACTAGGCACAGGCTGGACACTGGCTAGGCACAGGCTAGACACTGGCTAGGCACAGGCTAGATACTAGCTAGGCACAGGCTAGACACTGGCTAAACACTGGGTAGGCAAAGGCTAGGCACAGACTAGATACTGACTAGGCACAGGCTAGACACTGGCTAGTCACAGGGTAGACACTAGCTAGGCACAGTCTAGACACTGGCTAGGCACAGGCTAGACACTGGCTGTGCACAGGCTAGACACTAACTAGGCACAGGCTAGACACTGGCTATGCACAGGCTAAACACTGGCTAGGCACAGGCTAGACACTGGCTATGCACAGGCTAGACACTGGCTAGGCCCAGGCTAGACACTAGCTAGACACTGGCTGTGTACAGGCTAGACACTGGCTATGCACAGGCTAGGCACAGGCTAGACACTGGCTGTGCACAGGCTAGACACTGGCTGTGCACAGGCTGGACACTGGCTAGGCACAGGCTAGACACCGGGTGTGCACAGGCTAGACACTGGCTAGACACAGGGTAGGCAAAGGCTAGGCACAGACTAGACACTGACTAGACACAGGCTGGACACTGGCTAGTCACAGGCTAGACACTAGCTAGGCACAGGCTAGACTCTGACTAGGCACAGGCTAGACACTGGCTAGGCACAGGCTAGATACTAGCTAGGCACAGGCTAGACACTGGCTAAACACTGGGTAGGCAAAGGCTAGGCACAGACTAGATACTGACTAGGCACAGGCTAGACACTGGCTAGGCACAGGCTAAACACTGTCTAGGCACAGGCTAGACACATGCTAGGCACAGGCTAGACACTGGCTGGGCACAGGCTAGACACTTGCCAGGGACAGGCTAGACACTGGCTATGCATAGGCTATGCACTGGCTAGGCACAGGCTAAACACTGGCTAGGCACAGGCTAGACACTGGCTAGGCCCAGGCTAGACACTAGCTAGGCACAGTCTAGACACTGGCTAGGCACAGGCTAGACACTGGCTACGCCCAGGCTAGACACTAGTTAGGCACAGGCTAGACACTGGTTAGGCACAGGCTAGACACTGGCTATGCATAGGCTAGTCACTGGCTAGGCACAGGCTAGACACTGGCTAGGCACTGGCTAAACACTGTCTAGGCACAGGCTAGACACATGCTCGGCACAGGCCAGACACTGGCTAGGCACAGGCTAGACACTTGCTAGGCACAGGCTAGACACTGGCTATGCATAGGCTAGTCACTGGCTAGGCACAGGCTAGACACTGGCTAGGCACAGGCTAAACACTGTCTAGGCACAGGCTAGGCTCTGGGTAGACACTGGCTAGACACTGGCTAGGCACAGACTAGACACTTGCTAGGCACAGGCTAGACACGGGCTATGCACAGGCTGGATACTTGCTAGGCACAGGCTAGACACTGGCTAGGCACAGGCTAGACACTGGCTGTGCACAGGCTAGACACTGGCTAGGCACTGGCTAGGAACTGGCTAGGCACTGGCCAGGCACAGGCTAGTCATTGGTTTAACACTGGCTATGTACAGGCTAGACACTGGCTATGCACAGGCTGGATACTGGCTAGGCACAGGCTAGACCCTGGCTGTGCACAGGCTAGACACTGGCTAGGCACTGGCTAGGAACTGGCTAGTCACTGGCTAGGCACAGGCTAGTCACTGGCTAGGCACAGGCTACACACTGGCTGTGCACAGGCTAGACACTGGCTGTGCACAGGCTAGACACTGGCTGTGCACAGGCTAGACACTGGCTAGGCATAGGATAGATACTGGCTATGCACAGGCTAGACACTGGATAGGCACAGGCTACACACTGGCTGTGCAACGGCTAGAAACTGGCTGGGCACAGGCTAGACACTGGCTTTGCATAGGCTAGTCTTTGGCTAGGCACAGGCTAGACATTGGCTAGGCACAGGCTAAACACTGGCTAGGCACAGGCTAGACACTGGCTAGGCACAGGCTAGGCACAAGCTAGGCACAGGCTAGACACTGGCTAGGCCCAGGCTAGACACTAGCTAGGCACTGGCAAGACACTGGCTCTGCACAGGCTAGCCACTGGCTAGGCACAGGCTAGACAATGGCTATGCACAGGCTAGACAATGGCTTTGCACAGGCTAGACAATGACTATGCACAGGCTAGACACTGGCAAGGCACAGGCTATACAATGGCTATGCACAGGCTAGACACTGGCTAAGCCCAGGCTAGACACTAGCTAGGCACAGGCTAAACACTGGCTAGGCACAGGCTAGACACTGGCTATGCATAGGCTATGCACTGGCTAGGCACAGGCTAGACACTGGCTAGGCACAGGCTAGACACTGGCTAGGCACAGGCTATGCAGATGCCAATCACAGACAAGGCACAGGCTAGGCACAGGCTAGATACTTGCTAGGCAAGGGCTAGACACTGGCTAGGCACAGGATAGACACTGGCTAGGCCCAGGCTAGACACTGGCTAGGCCCAGGCTAGACACTGGCTAGGCCCAGGCTAGACACTGGCTAGGCACAGGCTAGACACTAGCTAGGCACAGGCTAGACACTGGCTCTGTACAGGCTAGCCACTGGCTAGGCACAGGCTAGACAATGGCTATGCACAGGCTAGACACTGGCTAGGCACAGGCTATACACTGGCTAGGCACAGGCTAGATACTAGCTAGGCACAGGCTACACACTGGCTAGACACTGGGTAGGCAAAGGCTAGGCACAGACTAGATACTGACTAGGCACAGGCTAGACACTGGCTAGTCACAGGGTAGACACTGGCTAGGCACAGGCTAGACACTAATTAGGCACTGGCAAGACACTGGCTCTGCACAGGCTAGACACTGGCTAGGCACAGGCTAGACAATGGCTATGCACAGGCTAGACAATGGCTATGCACAGGCTAGACAATGACTATGCACAGGCTAGAGACTGGCAAGGCACAGGCTATACAATGGCTATGCACAGGCTAGACACTGGCTAGGCACAGGCTAGACACTGGCTAGGCACAGGCTATACACTGGCTGGGCACAGGCTATACACTGGCTAGGCACAGGCTAGATACTAGCTAGGCACAGGCTAGACACTGGCTAAACACTGGGTAGGCAAACGCTAGGCACAGACTAGATACTGACTAGGCACAGGCTGGACACTGGCTAGGCACAGGCTACACACTGAATATGCATAGGCCAGTCACTGGCTAGGAACAGGCTAGACACTGGCTAGGCACAGGCTAAACACTGTCTAGGCACATGCTAGGCTCTGGGTAGACACTGGCTAGACACTGGCTAGGCACAGGCTAGACACTTGCTAGGCACAGGCTAGACACGGGCTATGCACAGGCTGGATACTTGCTAGGCACAGGCTTGACACTGGCTAGGCACAGGCTAGACACTGGCTGTGCACAGGCTAGACACTGGCTAGGCACTGGCTAGGAACTGGCTAGGCACTGGCCAGGCACAGGCTAGTCATTGGTTTAACACTGGCTATGTACAGGCTAGACACTGGCTATGCACAGGCTGGATACTGGCTAGGCACAGGCTAGACACTGGCTGTGCACAGGCTAGACACTGGCTAGGCACTGGCTAGGAACTGGCTAGTCACTGGCTAGGCACAGGCTAGTCACTGGCTAGGCATAGGATAGATACTGGCTATGCACAGGCTAGACACTGGATAGGCACAGGCTAGACACTGGCTTTGCATAGGCTAGTCTTTGGCTAGGCACAGGCTAGATACTGGCTATGCACAGGCTAGACACTGGCTAGGCACAGGCTACACACTGGCTGTGTACAGGCTAGAAACTGGCTAGGCACAGGCTAGACACTGGCTTTGCATAGGCTAGTCATTGGCTAGGCACAGGCTAGACTCTGACTAGGCACAGGCTAGACACAAGCTAGACACTGCCTATGAATAGGCTAGTCAAAGGCTAAGCACAGGTTTAACACTGGCTATGTACAGGCTAGACACTGGCTATGCACAAGCTGGATACTGGCTAGGCACAGGCTAGACACTGGCTGTGCATAGGCTAGACACTGGCTAGGCACTGGCTAGACACTGGCTGTGCACAGGCAAGACACTGGCAAGGCACTGGCTAGGAACTGGCTAGGCACTGGCTAGGAACTGGCTAGGCACTGGCTAGGCACAGGCTAGACACTGGCTAGGCACAGGCTAGACACTGGCTAGGCACAGGCTAGACACTGGCTAGGCACAGGCTAGACTCTGGCTAAGTACAGGCTAGACACTGGCTAAGCCCAGGCTAGACACTAGCTTGGCACAGGCTAAACACTGGCTAGGCACAGGCTAGACACTGGCTATGCATAGGCTATGCACTGGCTAGGCACAGGCTAGACACTGGCTAGGCACAGGCTAGACACTGGCTAGGCACAGGCTATGCAGATGCCAAACACAGACAAGGCACAGGCTAGGCACAGGCTAGATACTTGCTAGGCAAGGGCTAGACACTGGCTAGGCACAGGCTAAGCACTGGCTAGGCATAGGCTAGACATTGGCTAGGCCCAGGCTAGACACTGGCTAGGCCCAGGCTAGACACTGGCTAGGCCCAGGCTAGACAATGGTTAGGCCCAGGCTAGACACTGGCTAGTCACAGGCTAGACACTGGCTCTGTACAGGCTAGCCACTGGCTAGGCACAGGCTAGACAATGGCTATGCACAGGCTAGACAATGGCTATGCACAGGCTAGACACTGGCTAGGCACAGGCTATACACTGGCTAGGCACAGGCTAGATACTAGCTAGGCACAGGCTACACATTGGCTAGACACTGGGTAGGCAAAGGCTAGGCACAGACTAGATACTGACTAGGCACAGGCTAGACACTGGCTAGTCACAGGGTAGACACTGGCTAGGCACAGGCTAGACACTGGCTAGGCCCAGGCTAGACACTGGCTAGGCCCAGGCTAGACACTAGCTAGGCACTGGCAAGACACTGGCTCTGCACAGGCTATGCACTGGCTAGGCACAGGCTAGACACTGGCTAGGCACAGGCTAGACACTGGCTAGGCACAGGCTATGCAGATGCCAAACACAGACAAGGCACAGGCTAGGCACAGGCTAGATACTTGCTAGGCAAGGGCTAGACACTGGCTAGGCACAGGCTAAACACTGGCTAGGCATAGGCTAGACATTGGCTAGGCCCAGGCTAGACACTGGCTAGGCCCAGGCTAGACACTGGCTAGGCCCACGCTAGACACTGGCTAGGCCCAGGCTAGACACTGGCTAGGCCCAGGCTAGACACTGGTTAGGCCCAGGCTAGACACTAGCTAGTCACAGGCTAGACACTGGCTCTGTACAGGCTAGCCACTGGCTAGGCACAGGCTAGACAATGGCTATGCACAGGCTAGACACTGGCTAGGCACAGGCTATACACTGGCTAGACACAGGCTAGATACTAGCTAGGCACAGGCTACACACTGGCTAGACACTGGGTAGGCAAAGGCTAGGCACAGACTAGATACTGACTAGGCACAGGCTAGACACTGGCTGTGCATAGGCTAGACACTGGCTAGGCACAGGCTAGACACTGGCTAGGCCCAGGCTAGACACTGGCTAGGCACAGGCTAGACACTGGCTAGGCACAGGCTAGACACTGGCTAGGCACAGGCTAAACACTGGCTAGGCCCAGGTTAGACACTAGCTAGGGACAGGCTAGACACTGGCTAGGCACAGGCTAGACACAGGCTAGGCACCGGCTAGACATTTGCTAGGCACAGGCTAGACACTGGCTATGCATAGGGTAGTCACTGGCTAGGCACAGGCTAGACACGGGCTTTGCCTAGGCTAGTCACTGGCTAGGCACAGGCTAGACACTGGCTATGCATAGGGTAGTCACTGGCTAGGCACAGTCTAGTCACTGGCTAGGCACAGGCTTACCACTGTCTAGGCACAGTCTAGACACTGGCTAGGCACAGGCTAGACTCTGACTAGGTACAGGCTAGACAAAAGCTAGACACTGGCTATGCATAGGCTAGTCATAGGCTAGGCACAGGCTAGACACTGGCTATGTACAGGCTAGGAACTGGCTAGGCACTGGCTAGGAACTGGCTAGGCACTGGCTAGGCACAGGCTAGACACTGGCTAGGCACAGGCTAGACACTGGCTAGGCACAGGCTAGACACTGGCTAGGCACAGGCTAGACACTGGCTAGGCACAGGCTAGACACTGGCTAGGCACAGGCTAGATCCTGGCTAGGCACAGGCTAGACACTGGCTAGGCACATGCTAGACTCTGGCTAAGTACAGGCTAGACACTGGCTAAGCCCAGGCTAGACACTAGCTAGGCACAGGCTAAACACTGGCTAGGCACAGGCTAGACACTGGCTATGCATAGGCTATGCACTGGCTAGGCACAGGCTAGACACTGGCTAGGCACAGGCTAGACACTGGTTAGGCACAGGCTATGCAGATGCCAATCACAGACAAGGCACAGGCTAGGCACAGGCTAGATACTTGCTAGGCAAGGGCTAGATACTGGCTAGGCACAGGCTAAACACTGGCTAGGCATAGGCTAGACACTGGCTAGGCCCAGGCTAGACACTGGCTAGGCCCAGGCTAGACACTGGCTAGGCCCAGGCTAGACACTAGCTAGGCACTGGCAAGACACTGGCTCTGCACAGGCTAGCCACTGGCTAGGCACAGGCTAGACAATGGCTATGCACAGGCTAGACAATGGCTATGCACAGGCTAGACAATGGCTATGCACAGGCTAGACACTGGCTAGGCACAGGCTAGACACTGGCTATGTACAGGCTAGGAACTGGCTAGGCACTGGCTAGGAACTGGCTAGGCACTGGCTAGGCACAGGCTAGACACTGGCTAGGCACAGGCTGGACACTGGCTAGGCACAGGCTAGACACTGGCTAGGCACAGGCTAGATACTAGCTAGGCACAGGCTAGACACTGGCTAAACACTGGGTAGGCAAAGGCTAGGCACAGACTAGATACTGACTAGGCACAGGCTAGACACTGGCTAGTCACAGGGTAGACACTGGCTAGGCACAGGCTAGACACTGGCTAGGCCCAGGCTAGACACTGGCTAGGCCCAGGCTAGACACTAGCTAGGCACTGGCTCTGCACAGGCTAGCCACTGGCTAGGCACAGGCTAGACAATGGCTATGCACAGGCTAGACAATGGCTATGCACAGGCTAGACAATGGCTATGCACAGGGTAGACAATGGCTATGCACAGGCTAGACACTGGCTAGGCACAGGCTAGTTACTGGCTAGGCACAGGCTAGTTACTGGCTAGGCACAGGCTATACACTGGCTAGCCACAGGCTATACACTGGCTAGGCACAGGCTAGATACTAGCTAGGCACAGGCTAGACACTGGCTAAACACTGGGTAGGCAAACGCTAGGCACAGACTAGATACTGACTAGGCACAGGCTGGACACTGGCTAGACACAGGCTAGACACTGGCTAGGCACAGGCTAGATACTAGCTAGGCACAGGCTAGACACTGGCTAAACACTGGGTAGGCAAAGGCTATGCAGATGCCAAACACAGACAAGGCACAGGCTAGGCACAGGCTAGATACTTGCTAGGCAAGGGCTAGACACTGGCTAGGCACAGGCTAAACACTGGCTAGGCATAGGCTAGACATTGGCTAGGCCCAGGCTAGACACTGGCTAGGCCCAGGCTAGACACTGGCTAGGCCCAGGCTAGACACTGGCTAGGCCCAGGCTAGACACTGGCTAGGCCCAGGCTAGACACTGGTTAGGCCCAGGCTAGACACTAGCTAGTCACAGGCTAGACACTGGCTCTGTACAGGCTAGCCACTGGCTAGGCACAGGCTAGACAATGGCTATGCACAGGCTAGACACTGGCTAGGCACAGGCTATACACTGGCTAGACACAGGCTAGATACTAGCTAGGCACAGGCTACACACTGGCTAGACACTGGGTAGGCAAAGGCTAGGCACAGACTAGATACTGACTAGGCACAGGCTAGACACTGGCTGTGCATAGGCTAGACACTGGCTAGGCACAGGCTAGACACTGGCTAGGCCCAGGCTAGACACTGGCTAGGCCCAGGCTAGACACTGGCTAGGCCCAGGCTAGACACTGGCTAGGCACAGGCTAGACACTGGCTAGGCACAGGCTAGACACTGGCTAGGCACAGGCTAGACACTGGCTAGGCACAGGCTAAACACTGGCTAGGCCCAGGTTAGACACTAGCTAGGGACAGGCTAGACACTGGCTAGGCACAGGCTAGACACAGGCTAGGCACCGGCTAGACATTTGCTAGGCACAGGCTAGACACTGGCTATGCATAGGGTAGTCACTGGCTAGGCACAGGCTAGACACGGGCTTTGCCTAGGCTAGTCACTGGCTAGGCACAGGCTAGACACTGGCTATGCATAGGGTAGTCACTGGCTAGGCACAGTCTAGTCACTGGCTAGGCACAGGCTTACCACTGTCTAGGCACAGTCTAGACACTGGCTAGGCACAGGCTAGACTCTGACTAGGTACAGGCTAGACAAAAGCTAGACACTGGCTATGCATAGGCTAGTCATAGGCTAGGCACAGGCTAGACACTGGCTATGTACAGGCTAGGAACTGGCTAGGCACTGGCTAGGAACTGGCTAGGCACTGGCTAGGCACAGGCTAGACACTGGCTAGGCACAGGCTAGACACTGGCTAGGCACAGGCTAGACACTGGCTAGGCACAGGCTAGACACTGGCTAGGCACAGGCTAGACACTGGCTAGGCACAGGCTAGATCCTGGCTAGGCACAGGCTAGACACTGGCTAGGCACATGCTAGACTCTGGCTAAGTACAGGCTAGACACTGGCTAAGCCCAGGCTAGACACTAGCTAGGCACAGGCTAAACACTGGCTAGGCACAGGCTAGACACTGGCTATGCATAGGCTATGCACTGGCTAGGCACAGGCTAGACACTGGCTAGGCACAGGCTAGACACTGGTTATGCACAGGCTATGCAGATGCCAATCACAGACAAGGCACAGGCTAGGCACAGGCTAGATACTTGCTAGGCAAGGGCTAGATACTGGCTAGGCACAGGCTAAACACTGGCTAGGCATAGGCTAGACACTGGCTAGGCCCAGGCTAGACACTGGCTAGGCCCAGGCTAGACACTGGCTAGGCCCAGGCTAGACACTAGCTAGGCACTGGCAAGACACTGGCTCTGCACAGGCTAGCCACTGGCTAGGCACAGGCTAGACAATGGCTATGCACAGGCTAGACAATGGCTATGCACAGGCTAGACAATGGCTATGCACAGGCTAGACACTGGCTAGGCACAGGCTAGACACTGGCTATGTACAGGCTAGGAACTGGCTAGGCACTGGCTAGGAACTGGCTAGGCACTGGCTAGGCACAGGCTAGACACTGGCTAGGCACAGGCTGGACACTGGCTAGGCACAGGCTAGACACTGGCTAGGCACAGGCTAGATACTAGCTAGGCACAGGCTAGACACTAGCTAGGCACAGGCTAGACACTGGCTAAACACTGGGTAGGCAAAGGCTAGGCACAGACTAGATACTGACTAGGCACAGGCTAGACACTGGCTAGTCACAGGGTAGACACTGGCTAGGCACAGGCTAGACACTGGCTAGGCCCAGGCTAGACACTGGCTAGGCCCAGGCTAGACACTAGCTAGGCACTGGCTCTGCACAGGCTAGCCACTGGCTAGGCACAGGCTAGACAATGGCTATGCACAGGCTAGACAATGGCTATGCACAGGCTAGACAATGGCTATGCACAGGGTAGACAATGGCTATGCACAGGCTAGACACTGGCTAGGCACAGGCTAGTTACTGGCTAGGCACAGGCTAGTTACTGGCTAGGCACAGGCTATACACTGGCTAGCCACAGGCTATACACTGGCTAGGCACAGGCTAGATACTAGCTAGGCACAGGCTAGACACTGGCTAAACACTGGGTAGGCAAACGCTAGGCACAGACTAGATACTGACTAGGCACAGGCTGGACACTGGCTAGGCACAGGCTAGACACTGGCTAGGCACAGGCTAGATACTAGCTAGGCACAGGCTAGACACTGGCTAAACACTGGGTAGGCAAAGGCTAGGCACAGACTAGATACTGACTAGGCACAGGCTAGACACTGGCTAGTCACAGGGTAGACACTAGCTAGGCACAGTCTAGACACTGGCTGGGCACAGGCTAGACACTGGCTGTGCACAGGCTAGACACTGGCTAGGCACAGGCTAGACACTGGCTATGCACAGGCTAGACACTGGCTAGGCACAGGCTAGACACTGGCTATGCACAGGCTAGACACAGGCTAGGCCCAGGCTAGACACTAGCTAGGCACAGTCTAGACACTGGCTAGGCACAGGCTAGACACTGGCTACGCCCATGCTAGACACTAGCTAGGCACAAGCTAGACACTGGCTAGGCACAGGCTAGACACTGGCTAGGCACAGGCTAGACACTGGCTAGGCACAGGCTAGACACTGGCTAGGCACAGGCTAAACACTGGCTAGGCCCAGGTTAGACACTAGCTAGGGACAGGCTAGACACTGCCTAGGCACAGGCTAGACACTGGCTAGGCACAGGCTAGACACTGGCTAGGCACCGGCTAGACATTTGCTAGGCACAGGCTAGACACTGGCTATGCAAAGGGTAGTCACTGGCTAGACACAGGCTAGACACGGGCTTTGAATAGGCTAGTCACTGGCTAGGCACAGGCTAGACACTGGCTATGCATAGGGTAGTCACTGGCTAGGCACAGTCTAGTCACTGGCTAGGCACAGGCTTACCACTGTCTAGGCACAGTCTAGACACTGGCTAGGCACAGGCTAGACTCTGACTAGGCACAGGCTAGACAAAAGCTAGACACTGGCTATGCATAGGCTAGTCATAGGCTAGGCACAGGCTAGACACTGGCTATGTACAGGCTAGACACAGGCTATGCACAGGCTAGGCACAGGCTAGACACTGGCTGTGTACAGGCTAGACACTGGCTATGCACAGGCTAGGCACAGGCTAGACACTGGCTGTGCACAGGCTAGACACTGGCTGTGCACAGGCTGGACACTGGCTAGGCACAGGCTAGACACCGGGTGTGCACAGGCTAGACACTGGCTAGGCACAGGCTAGATACAAGCTAGGCACAGGCTAGACACTGGCTAGACACTGGGTAGGCAAAGGCTAGGCACAGACTAGACACTGACTAGGCACAGGCTGGACACTGGCTAGTCACAGGCTAGACACAGGCTAGGCACAGGCTAGACTCTGACTAGGCACAGGCTAGACTCTAGCTAGGCACAGGCTAGACACTGGCTAGGCACAGGCTAGACACTGGCTATGCATAGGCTAGTCACTGGCTATGCATAGGCTAGTCACTGGCTACGCACAGGCTAGACACTGGCTAGGCACAGGCTAAACACTGTCTAGGCACAGGCTAGACACATGCTAGGCACAGGCTAGACACTGTCTATACATAGGCTAGTCATTGGCTAGGTACAGGCTAGACATTGGCTAGGCACAGGCTAAACACTGTCTAGGCACAGGGTAGACACTGGCTAGGCACAGGCTATGCACACGCCAATTACAGGCCAATGCTAGACAGAGGCTAGACACAGGATAAACACAGGATAGACATAGGCAAGACACAGGCTAGTCACAGGCTAGACAGAGGCTAGACACAGGCTATACACTGCCTAGGCACAGGGTTGACTTTGGCTAGACCCAGGCTAGACACAGGCTATCCACAGGCCAGTCACAGGCAAGGCACAGGCTAGACATAGGCTAGACACAGGCTAGACACTGGCTAGGCCCTGGCTAGACACATGCTAGGCACAGGCTAGACACTGGCTATGCACAGCCTAGACACCGGGTGTGCACAGGCTAGGCACTGGCTAGGCACTGGCAAGGCACTGGCTAGGCACTGGCTAGGCACTGGCTAGGCACTGGCTAGGCACTAGCTAGGCACTGGCTAGGCACTGGCTAGGCACTGGCTAGGCACTGGCTAGGCACTGGCTAGGCACTGGCTAGGCACTGGCTAGGCACTGGCTAGGCACAGGCTAGGCACTGGCCAGACACTGGCTAGGCACTGGCTAGAAACTGGCAAGGCCCAGGCTAGACACTAGCTAGGCACAGGCTAGACACTGGCTAGGCACAGACTAGACACTAGCTAGGCACAGGCTAGACACTGGCTAGGCCCAGGCTAGACACTTGCTAGGCACAGGGTAGACACTGTCTATACATAGGCTAGTCATTGGCTAGGTACAGGCTAGACACTTGCTAGGCACAGGCTAAACACTGTCTAGGCACAGGGTAGACACTGGCTAGGCACAGGCTATGCACACGCCAATCACAGGCAAAGCACAGGCCAGACACTGGCTAGACACAGGCAAGACACAGACTAGTCACATTCTAGACAGAGGCTAGACACAGGATAAACACAGGATAGACATAGGCAAGACACAGGCTAGTCACAGGCTAGACAGAGGCTAGACACAGGCTATACACTGGCTAGGCACAGGGTTGACTTTGGCTAGACCCAGGCTAGACACAGGCTATCCACAGGCCAGTCACAGGCAAGGCACAGGCTAGACACAGGCTAGACACTGGCTAGGCCCTGGCTAGACACATGCTAGGCACAGGCTAGACACTGGCTATGCACAGGCTAGACACCGGGTGTGCACAGGCTAGACACTGGCTAGGCACTGGCTAGGCACTGGATAGGCACTGGATAGGCACTGGCTAGGCACTGGCTAGGCACTGGCTAGGCACTGGCTAGGCACTGGCTTGGCACTGGCTAGGCACTCGCTAGGCACAGGCTAGGCACTGGCTAGACACTGGCTAGACACTGGCTAGGCACTGGCTAGAAACTGGCAAGGCCCAGGCTAGAAACTGGCAAGGCCCAGGCTAGACACTAGCTAGGCACAGGCTAGACACTGGCAAGGCCCAGGCTGGACACTAGCTAGGCACAGGCTAAACACTGTCTAGGCACAGGGTTGACACTGGCTAGGCACAGGCTATGCACACCCCAATCACAGGCAAAGCACAGGCCAGACACTGGCTAGACACAGGCAAGGCACAGACTAGTCACATGCTAGACAGAGGCTAGACACAGGATAAACACAGGATAGACATAGGCAAGACACAGGCTAGTCACAGGCTAGACAGAGGCTAGACACAGGCTATACACTGGCTAGGCACAGGGTTGACTTTGGCTAGACCCAGGCTAGACACAGGCTATCCACAGGCCAGTCACAGGCAAGGCACAGGCTAGACACAGGCTAGACACTGGCTAGGCCCTGGCTAGACACATGCTAGGCACAGGCTAGACACTGGCTATGCACAGGCTAGACACAGGCTAGGCACAGTCTAGATACAAGCTAGGTACAGGCTAGACACTGGCTAGACACTGGCTAGACACTAGCTAGACACTGGATAGGCACAGGCTAAACACTGGCTAGGCACAGGCTAGACACTGGCTAGGCACAGGCTATGCTTATGCCAATCACAGGCAAGGCACAGGTTAGGCACAGTCGAGGCACAGGCTATACACTGGCTAGACACTGGCTTGACACAGGCTAGACACTGGCTAGACACTGGCTAGGCACTGGCTAGACACTGGCTAGGCACTGGCTAGACACTGGCTAGGCACTGGCTAGACACTGGCTAGACACTGGCTAGGCACTGGCTAGACACTGGCTAGGCACTGGCTAGGCACTGGCTAGACACTGGCTAGGCACTGGCTAGACACTGGCTAGGCACTGGCTAGACACTGGCTAGGCACTGGCTAGACACTGGCTAGGCACTTGCTAGAAACTGGCAAGGCCCAGGCTAGATACTAGTTAGGCACAGGCTAGACACTGGCTAGGCACAGGCTATACACTGGCTAGGCACAGGCTCGACACTGGCTAGGCCCAGGCTAGACACTAGCTAGGCACAGGCTAGACACTGGCTAGTCACAGGCTAGGCACAGGCTAGGCACAAGCGAGGCACAGGCTAGACACTAGCTAGGCACAGGCTAGACACTGGCTAGGCCCAGGCTAGACACTGGCTAGGCCCAGGCTAGACACTTGCTAGGCACAGGCTAGACACTGGCTATACATAGGCTAGTCATTGGCTAGGTACAGGTTAGACATTGGCTAGGCACAGGCTAAACACTGTCTAGGCACAAGGTAGACACTGGCTAGGCACAGGCTATGCACACGCCAATCACAGGCAAAGCACAGGCCAGACACTGGCTAGACACAGGCAAGGTACAGACTAGTCTCATGCTAGACAGAGGCTAGACACAGGATAAACACAGGATAGACATAGGCAAGACACAGGCTAGTCACAGGCTAGACGGAGGCTAGACACAGGCTATACACTAGCTAGGCACAGGGTTGACTTTGGCTAGACCCAGGCTAGACACAGGCTATCCACAGGCCAGTCACAGGCAAGGCACAGGTTAGACACAGGCTAGACACTGGCTAGGCCCTGGCTAGACACATGCTAGGCACAGGCTAGACACTGGCTATGCACAGGCTAGACACTGGCTAGACACTAGCAAGACACTGGATAGGCACAGGCTAAGCACAGGCTAGACACTGGCTAGGCACAGGCTATGCTTATGCCAATCACAGGCAAGGCACAGGTTAGGCACAGTCGAGGCACAGGCTATACACTGGCTAGACACTGGCTTGACACAGGCTAGACACTGGTTAGGCACAGGCTAGACACTGGCTAGGCACAGGGTAGAGTTTGGCTATGCACAGGCTAGACACTGGCTATGCACATGCCAGTCACAAGAAAGGCACTGGCTAGACACAGGCTAGACACTGGCTAGGCCTAGGCTAGACACTTGCTAGGCACAGACTAGACACTGGCTATGCATAGGCTAGTCATTGGCTAGGCACAGGCTAAACACTGGCTAGGCACAGGCTAGACACTGGCTAGGCCCAGGCAAGACACAAGCTAGGCACAGGCTAGACACAAGCTAGGCACAGGCTAGACACTGGCTTTGCACAGGCTAGACACTGGCTTTGCACAGGCTAGACACTGGCTAGGCACAGGCTAGACACTGGCTAGGCACAGGCTAGATACTTGCTAGACACAGGCTAGACACTGGCTAGACACAGGCTAGACACTGGCTAGACACAGGCTAGACACTGGCTAGACACTGGATAGGCACAGACTAGATACTAGCAAGGCACAGACTAGACACTGGCTAGACACTGGCTAGACACTGGATAGGCACAGGCTAAACACTGGTTACGCACAAGCTAGACACTGGCTGGGCACAGGCTAGACACTGGCTAGGCACAGGCTATGCACATCCCAATCACAGGCATGGCACAGGTTAGGCACAGACTAGGCTCAAGCTAGACACTGGCTAGACACTGGCTAGACACTGACTAGACACTGACTAGGCACAGGCTAGACACTGGCTAGGCATAGGCAAGACACTGACTAGGCACTGGCTAGACACTGGGTAGACACTGGCTAGACATTGGCTAAGCCCAGGCTGGAGACTAGCTAGGCACTGGCTTGGCACAGGCTAGACACAGGCTAGTCACTGGGAAGGCACAGGTTAGACACTGGTTAGGCACAGACAAGGCACAGGCTAGGCACAGGATAGGCACAAGATAGGCACAGGCTAGACACTTGCTAGGCACAGGCTAGATTTTGGCTATGCATATGCTAGTCATTGGCTAGGCACAGGCTAGACACTGGCTATGCATAGGCTAGTCATTAGCTAGGCACAGGGTACAAACAAGCTAGGCACAGGCTAAACACTGGCTAGACACTGGCTAGACACTGGCTAGACACTGGATAGGCACAGGCTAAACACTGGCTAGGCACAGGCTATGCACATCCCAATCACAGGCAAGGCACAGGTTAGGCACAGACTAGGCATAGGCTAGACACTGGCTAGACACTGGCTAGACACTGGCTAGACACTGGCTAGACACTGGCTAGACACTGGCTAGACACTGGCTAGACAGAGGCTAAACACAGGCTAGACACAGGCAAGACACAGGCTAGTCACAGGCTAGAAAGAGGCTAGACACAGGCTATACACTGGCTAGGCACAGGGTAGACTTTGGCTAGACACAGGCTAGACACAGGCTATGCACATGCCAGTCACAGGCAAAGTACAGGCTAGACACTTGCTAGGCACAGGCTAGACACTGGCTATGCATCGGCTAGTCATTGGCTAGGCACAGGCTAAACACTGGCTAGGCACAGGCTAGACACTGGCTAGGCACAGGCTAGACACTGGCTAGGCCCAGGCTAGACACTAGTTAGGCACAGGCCAGACACTGGCTAGGCACAGGCTATGCACATCCCAATCACAGACTAGACACTGGGTATGCATCGGCTAGTCATTGGCTAGGCAAATAATAGACACTGGCTAGGCACAGGCTAGACACCGGCTATGCACAGGCTAGACACTGGCTAGGCACAGGCTAAACACTTGCTAGGCACAGGCTAGTCACTGGCTAGGCACAGCCTAGACACTGGCTAGGCACAGGCTAGACACTGGCTAGGCACAGGCTAGACACTGGCTAGGCACAGGCTAGACACTGGCTAGGCACAGGCTAGACACTGGCTAGGCACAGGCTAGACACTGGCTAGGCACAGGCTAGACACTGGCTAGGCACAGGCTAGACACTGGCTAGGCATAGGCTAGACACTGGCTAGGCACAGGCTAGACACAGGCTAGTCACTGGCAAGGCACAGGCTAGACACTGGTTAGGCACAGACAAGGCACAGGCTAGGCACAGGATAGGCACAAGATAGGCACAGGCTAGACACTTGCTAGGCACAGGCTAGATTTTGGCTATGCATATGCTAGTCATTGGCTAGGCACAGGCTAGACACTGGCTATGCATAGGCTAGTCATTAGCTAGGCACAGGGTACAAACAAGCTAGGCACAGGCTAAACACTGGCTAGACACTGGCTAGACACTGGATAGGCACAGGCTAAACACTGGCTAGGCACAGGCTATGCACATCCCAATCACAGGCAAGGCACAGGTTAGGCACAGACTAGGCACAGGCTAGACACTGGCTAGACACTGGCTAGACACTGGCTAGACACTGGCTAGACACTGGCTAGACACTGGCTAGACACTGGCTAGACACTGGCTAGACACTGGCTAGACACTGGCTAGACACTGGCTAGACACTGGCTAGACACTGGCTAGACACTGGCTAGACACTGGCTAGACAGAGGCTAAACACAGGCTAGACACAGGCTAGACACAGGCAAGACACAGGCTAGTCACAGGCTAGAAAGAGGCTAGACACAGGCTATACACTGGCTAGGCACAGGGTAGACTTTGGCTAGACACAGGCTAGACACAGTCTATGCACATGCCAGTCACAGGCAAAGTACAGGCTAGACACAGGCTACACACTGGCTAGGCCCAGGCTAGACACTTGCTAGGCACAGGCTAGACACTGGCTATGCATCGGCTAGTCATTGGCTAGGCACAGGCTAAACACTGGCTAGGCACAGGCTAGACACTGGCTAGGCACAGGATAGACACTGGCTAGACCCAGGCTAGACACTAGCTAGGCACAGGCCAGACACTGGCTAGGCACAGGCTATGCACATCCCAATCACAGACTAGACACTGGGTATGCATCGGCTAGTCATTGGCTAGGCAAATTATAGACACTGGCTAGGCACAGGCTAGACACCGGCTATGCACAGGCTAGACACTGGCTAGGCACAGGCTAAACACTTGCTAGGCACAGGCTAGTCACTGGCTAGGCACAGCCTAGACACTGGCTAGGCTTAGGCTAGACACTGGCTAGGCACAGGCTAGACAGTGGCTAGGCACAGCTAGACACTGGCTAGGCACAGGCTAGACACTGGCTAGGCACAGGCTAGACACTGGCTAGGCACAGACTAGACACTGGCTAGGCACAGACTAGACACTGGCTAGGCACAGACTAGACACTGGCTAGGCACAGGCTAGACACTGGCTAGGCACAGGCTAGACACTGGCTAGGCACAGGCTAGACACTGGCTAGGCACCGGCTAGACACTGGCTAGGCACAGGCTAGACACTGGCTAGGCACAGGCTAAACTCTGACTAGGCATTGGCTAGACACCGGCTAGACACAGGCTAGACACTGGCTAGTCCCAGGCTAAACACTGGCTAGGCACAGGCTATGCACATCCCAATCACAGACTAGACACTGGGTATGCATCGGCTAGTCATTGGCTAGGCACAGTATAGACACTGGCTAGGCACAGGCTAGACACTGGCTATGCACAGGCTAGACACTGGCTAGGCACAGACTAGACACTTGCTAGGCACAGGCCAGACACTGGCTAGGCACAGGCTAGACACTGGCTAGGCCCAGGCTAGACACTTGCTAGGCACAGGGCAGACTCTGGCTATGCAGAGGCTAGTCACTGGCTAGGCACAGGATAGACACTGGCTAGGCACAGGCTAAACACAGTCTAGGCACAGGGTAGACATTGGCTAGGCACAGGATATGCACATGCCAATCACAGGCAAAGCACAGGGTAGACACTGGCTAGACACAGACAAGAAACAGGCTAGTCACAGGCTAGACAGAGGCTAAACACTGGCTAGACACTGGCTAGACACTGGATAGGCACAGGCTAAACACTGGCTATGCATAGGCTAGTCATTAGCTAGGCACAGGGTACAAACAAGCTAGGCACAGGCTAAACACTGGCTAGACACTGGCTAGACACTGGATAGGCACAGGCTAAACACTGGCTAGGCACAGGCTATGCACATCCCAATCACAGGCAAGGCACAGGTTAGGCACAGACTAGGCACAGGCTAGACACTGGCTAGACACTGGCTAGACACTGGCTAGACACTGGCTAGACACTGGCTAGACACTGGCTAGACACTGGCTAGACACTGGCTAGACACTGGCTAGACACTGGCTAGACACTGGCTAGACACTGGCTAGACACTGGCTAGACACTGGCTAGACAGAGGCTAAACACAGGCTAGACACAGGCTAGACACAGGCAAGACACAGGCTAGTCACAGGCTAGAAAGAGGCTAGACACAGGCTATACACTGGCTAGGCACAGGGTAGACTTTGGCTAGACACAGGCTAGACACAATCTATGCACATGCCAGTCACAGGCAAAGTACACGCTAGACACAGGCTACACACTGGCTAGGCCCAGGCTAGACACTTGCTAGGCACAGGCTAGACACTGGCTATGCATCGGCTAGTCATTGGCTAGGCACAGGCTAAACACTGGCTAGGCACAGGCTAGACACTGGCTAGGCACAGGATAGACACTGGCTAGACCCAGGCTAGACACTAGCTAGGCACAGGCCAGACACTGGCTAGGCACAGGCTATGCACATCCCAATCACAGACTAGACACTGGGTATGCATCGGCTAGTCATTGGCTAGGCAAATTATAGACACTGGCTAGGCACAGGCTAGACACCGGCTATGCACAGGCTAGACACTGGCTAGGCACAGGCTAAACACTTGCTAGGCACAGGCTAGTCACTGGCTAGGCACAGCCTAGACACTGGCTAGGCTTAGGCTAGACACTGGCTAGGCACAGGCTAGACAGTGGCTAGGCACAGGCTAGACACTGGCTAGGCACAGGCTAGACACTGGCTAGGCACAGGCTAGACACTGGCTAGGCACAGACTAGACACTGGCTAGGCACAGACTAGACACTGGCTAGGCACAGGCTAGACACTGGCTAGGCACAGGCTAGACACTGGCTAGGCAAAGGCTAGACACTGGCTAGGCACAGGCTAGACACTGGCTAGGCACAGGCTAGACACTGGCTAGGCACAGGCTAGACACTGGCTAGGCACAGGCTAAACTCTGACTAGGCATTGGCTAGACACCGGCTAGACACAGGCTAGACACTGGCTAGTCCCAGGCTAAACACTGGCTAGGCACAGGCTATGCACATCCCAATCACAGACTAGACACTGGGTATGCATCGGCTAGTCATTGGCTAGGCACAGTATAGACACTGGCTAGGCACAGGCTAGACACTGGCTATGCACAGGCTAGACACTGGCTAGGCACAGACTAGACACTTGCTAGGCACAGGCCAGACACTTGCTAGGCACAGGCTAGACACTGGCTAGGCCCAGGCTAGACACTTGCTAGGCACAGGGTAGACTCTGGCTATGCAGAGGCTAGTCACTGGCTAGGCACAGGATAGACACTGGCTAGGCACAGGCTAAACACAGTTTAGGCACAGGGTAGACATTGGCTAGGCACAGGATATGCACATGCCAATCACAGGCAAAGCACAGGGTAGACACTGGCTAGACACAGACAAGAAACAGGCTAGTCACAGGCTAGACAGAGGCTAGACACGGGCAAGACACAGGCTAGTCACAGTCAAGACAGAGGCTAGACACTGGCTAGGCACAGGCTATGCACATGCCAATCACAGGCAAAGCACAGGGTAGACACTGGCTAGACACAGGCAAGACACAGGCAAGACACAGGCAAGACACAGGCAAGATACAGGCTAGACACAGGCGAGACAGAGGCTAAATACAGGCTAGGCACAGGGTAACCTTTGGCTAGACACATGCCAATCACAGGCAAAGCACAGGGTAGACACTGGCTAGACACAGACAAGACACAGGCTAGTCACAGGCAAGACAGAGGCTAGACACAGGCTAGACACAGGCAAGACACAGGCTAGTCACAGGCAAGACAGAGGCTAGACACTGGCAAGGCACAGGCTATGCACATGCCAATCACAGGCAAAGCACATGGTAGACACTGGCTAGACACAGGCAAGACACAGGCAAGACACAGGCAAGACACAGGCAAGACACAGGCAAGATACAGGCTAGACACAGGCAAGACAGAGGCTAGACACAGGCTAGACACAGGCTAGGCACAGGGTAGACTTTGGCTAGACACATGCTAGACACAGGCTATGCACATGCCAGTCACAGGCAAGGCACAGGCTAGACACAGGCTAGACACAGGCTAGACACTGGCTAGGCCCAGGCTAGACACTTGCTAGGCACAGGCTAGGCACTGGCTATGCATCGGCTAAACACTGGGTAGGCACAGTCTAGACACTGGCTAGGCACAGGCTAGACACTGGCTAGGCACAGGCTGGGAACTGGCAAGACATTGGCTAGACACAGGCTAGACACAGGCTAGAGACTGGCTCGGCGCAGGCTAGACACTTGCCAGGCACAGGCTAGACACTGCCTAGGCACAGGCTAGACACTGTCTAGGCGCAGGCTAGACACTGGCTATGCGCAGGCTAGACACTGGCTAGGCACAGGCTACACACTGGCTAGGAACTGGCTAGGCAATGGGTAGACACTGGCTAGGCAATGGCTAGACACTGGCTAGGCAATGGCTAGACACTGGCTCGGCAATGGCTAGGCAATGGCTAGACACTGGCTAGGCAATGGCTAGACATTAGCTAGGCAATGGCTAGGCACTGGCTAGACACTGGCTAGACACGGGCAATGCACAGGCTAGACACGGGCAATGCACAGGCTAGACACTTGCTAGGCACAGGCTAGACACTGGCTATGCATAGGCTAGTCATTGGCTAGGCAAGGGCTAGACACTAGCTAGGCACAGGCTAGATACTGGCTAGGCACAGTCTAGACACTGGCTAGGCACAGGCTATGCACATGCCAATCACAGATAGGCACAGGCTAGACACAGGCTAGACACAGGCTAGACACTGGCTAGGCACAGGCTAGACACTGGCTAGGCACAGGCTAGACACTGGCTAGGCACAGGCTAGACACTGGCTAGGCACAGGCTAGACACTGGCTAGGCACAGGCTAGACACTGGTTAGGCACAGACTAGGTACTGGCTAAACACAGACTAGGTACTGTCTAGACACAGGCTATACACTGGCTAGGCACAGGCTAGACTTTAGCAAGGCACAGGCAATACACAGGCTATGCACATGCCAGTCATTGGCAAGGCAAAGGCTAGACACAGGCTAGACACTGGATAGGCAAAGGCTAGACACTGGCTAGACACTGGCTAGACACGGGCTATGCACAGGCTAGACACTGGCTAGACACGGGCTATGCACAGGCTAGACACTTGCTAGGCACAGGCTAGACACTGGCTAGGCACAGGCTAGACACTGGTTAGGCACAGACTAGGTACTGGCTAAACACAGACTAGGTACTGTCTAGACACAGGCTAGACACTGGCTAGGCACAGGCTATGCACATGCCAATCACAGATAGGCACAGGCTAGACACTGGCTAGACACTGGCTGGGCACTGGCTAGACACTGGCTGGGCACTGGCCAGGCACAGGCTAGTCACTGGCTAGGCACAGGCTACACACTGGCTGTGCACAGGCTAGACACTGGCTAGGCACAGGCTAGACACTGGTTAGGCACAGACTAGGTACTGGCTAGACACAGGCTAGGCAGAAGCTAGGCACAGGCTAGACACTGGCTAGGTTCAGGCTAGACACTGGTAAGGCACAGGGTAGACTTTGGCTAGACACAGGCTATGCACATGCCAGTCACAGGCAAGGCACAGGCTAGACACAGGCTAGACACAGGCTAGACACTGGCTAGGCCCAGGCTAGACAGTTGCTAGGCACAGGCTAGGCACTGGCTATGCATCGGCTAAACACTGGGTAGGCACAGTCTAGACACTGGCTAGGCACAGGCTAGACACTGGCTAAGCACAGGCTGGGAACTGGCAAGACATTGGCTAGACACAGGCTTGACACAGGCTAGACACTGGCTAGACACTTGCCAGACACAGGCTTGAGACTGGCTAGGCGCAGGCTATACACTTGCCAGGCACAGGCTAGACACAGCCTAGGCACAGGCTAGACACTGTCTAGGCGCAGGCTAGACACTGTCTAGGCGCAGGCTAGACACTGGCTATGCGCAGGCTAGACACTGGCTAGGAACTGGCTAGGCACTGGGTAGACACTGGCTAGGCAATGGCTAGACACTGGCTAGGCAATGGCTAGACACTGGCTAGGCAATGGCTAGACACTGGCTAGGCAATGGCTAGACATTGGCTAGGCAATGGCTAGACACTGGCTAGGCACTGGCTAGACACTGGCTAGACACGGGCAATGCACAGGCTAGACACGGGCAATGCACAGGCTAGACACTTGCTAGGCACAGGCTAGACACTGGCTATGCATAGGCTAGTCATTGGCTAGGCAAGGGCTAGACACTAGCTAGGCACAGGCTAGACACTGGCTAGGCACAGTCTAGACACTGGCTAGGCACAGGCTATGCACATGCCAATCACAGATAGGCACAGGCTAGACACAGGCTAGACACAGGCTAGACACTGGCTAGGCACAGGCTAGACACTGGCTAGGCACAGGCTAGACACTGGCTAGGCACAGGCTAGACACTGGTTAGGCACAGACTAGGTACTGGCTAAACACAGACTAGGTACTGGCTAGACACAGGCTATACACTGGCTAGGCACAGGCTAGACTTTAGCAAGGCACAGGCAATACACAGGCTATGCACATGCCAGTCATTGGCAAGGCAAAGGCTAGACACAGGCTAGACACTGGATAGGCAAAGGCTAGACACTCGCTAGACACTGGCTAGACACGGGCTATGCACAGGCTAGACACTGGCTAGACACGGGCTATGCACAGGCTAGACACTTGCTAGGCACAGGCTAGACACTGGCTATGCATAGGGTAGTCATTGGCTAGGCAAGGGCTAGACACTGGCTAGGCACAGGCTAGACACTAGCTAGGCACAGGCTAGACACTGGCTAGGCACAGTCTAGACACTGGCTAGGCACAGGCTATGCACATGCCAATCACAGATAGGCACAGGCTAGACACTGGCTAGACACTGGCTGGGCACTGGCTAGACACTGGCTGGGAACTGGCCAGGCACAGGCTAGTCACTGGCTAGGCACAGGCTACACACTGGCTGTGCACAGGCTAGACACTGGCTAGGCACAGGCTAGACACTGGTTAGGCACAGACTAGGTACTGGCTAGACACAGGCTAGGCAGAAGCTAGGCACAGGCTAGACACTGGCTAGGTTCAGGCTAGACACTGGTAAGGCACAGGGTAGACTTTGGCTAGACACAGGCTATGCACATGCCAGTCACAGGCTAGACACAGGCTAGACACTGGCTAGGCCCAGGCTAGACAGTTGCTAGGCACAGGCTAGGCACTGGCTATGCATCGGCTAAACACTGGGTAGGCACAGTCTAGACACTGGCTAGGCACAGGCTAGACACTGGCTAAGCACAGGCTGGGAACTGGCAAGACATTGGCTAGACACAGGCTTGACACAGGCTAGACACTGGCTAGACACTTGCCAGACACAGGCTTGAGACTGGCTAGGCGCAGGCTATACACTTGCCAGGCACAGGCTAGACACTGCCTAGGCACAGGCTAGACACTGTCTAGGCGCAGGCTAGACACTGGCTATGCGCAGGCTAGACACTGGCTAGGCACAGGCTACACACTGGCTAGGAACTGGCTAGGCACTGGGTAGACACTGGCTAGGCAATGGCTAGACACTGGCTAGGCAATGGCTAGACACTGGCTAGGCAATGGCTAGACACTGGCTAGGCAATGGCTAGGCAATGGCTAGACACTGGCTAGGCAATGGCTAGACATTAGCTAGGCAATGGCTAGACACTGGCTAGGCAATGGCTAGACATTAGCTAGGCAATGGCTAGACACTGGCTAGGCAATGGCTAGACACACGCTAGGCACTGGCTAGACACTGGCTAGACACGGGCAATGCACAGGCTAGACACGGGCAATGCACAGGCTAGACACTTGCTAGGCACAGGCTAGACACTGGCTATGCATAGGCTAGTCATTGGCTAGGCAAGGGCTAGACACTAGCTAGGCACAGGCTAGATACTGGCTAGGCACAGTCTAGACACTGGCTAGGCACAGGCTATGCACATGCCAATCACAGATAGGCACAGGCTAGACACAGGCTAGACACAGGCTAGACACTGGCTAGGCACAGGCTAGACACTGGCTAGGCACAGGCTAGACACTGGCTAGGCACAGGCTAGACACTGGCTAGGCACAGGCTAGACACTGGCTAGGCACAGGCTAGACACTGGCTAGGCACAGGCTAGACACTGGTTAGGCACAGACTAGGTACTGGCTAAACACAGACTAGGTACTGGCTAGACACAGGCTATACACTGGCTAGGCACAGGCTAGACTTTAGCAAGGCACAGGCAATACACAGGCTATGCACATGCCAGTCATTGGCAAGGCAAAGGCTAGACACAGGCTAGACACTGGATAGGCAAAGGCTAGACACTGGCTAGACACTGGCTAGACACGGGCTATGCACAGGCTAGACACTGGCTAGACACGGGCTATGCACAGGCTAGACACATGCTAGGCACAGGCTAGACACTGGCTATGCATAGGGTAGTCATTGGCTAGGCAAGGGCTAGACACTGGCTAGGCACAGGCTAGACACTAGCTAGGCACAGGCTAGACACTGGCTAGGCACAGGCTATGCACATGCCAATCACAGATAGGCACAGGCTAGACACAGGCTAGACACAGGCTAGACACTGGCTAGGCACAGGCTAGACAGTGGCTAGGCACAGGCTAGACACTGGCTAGGCACAGGCTAGACACTGGCTAGGCACAGGCTAGACACTGGTTAGGCACAGACTAGGTACTGGCTAAACACAGACTAGGTATTGGCTAGACACAGGCTATACACTGGCTAGGCACAGGCTAGACTTTAGCAAGGCACAGGCAATACACAGGCTATGCACATGCCAGTCATTGGCAAGGCAAAGGCTAGACACAGTCTAGACACTGGATAGGCAAAGGCTAGACACTGGCTAGACACTGGCTAGACACGGGCTATGCACAGGCTAGACACTGGCTAGACACGGGCTATGCACAGGCTAGACACTTGCTAGGCACAGGCTAGACACTGGCTATGCATAGGGTAGTCATTGGCTAGGCAAGGGCTAGACACTGGCTAGGCACAGGCTAGACACTAGCTAGGCACAGGCTAGACACTGGCTAGGCACAGGCTATGCACATGCCAATCACAGATAGGCACAGGCTAGACACTGGCTAGACACTGGCTGGGCACTGGCTAGACACTGGCTGGGCACTGGCCAGGCACAGGCTAGTCACTGGCTAGGCACAGGCTACACACTGGCTGTGCACAGGCTAGACACTGGCTAGGCACAGGCTAGACACTGGTTAGGCACAGACTAGGTACTGGCTAGACACAGGCTAGGCAGAAGCTAGGCACAGGCTAGACACTGGCTAGGTTCAGGCTAGACACTGGTAAGGCACAGGGTAGACTTTGGCTAGACACAGGCTATGCACATGCCAATCACAGGCAAGGCACAGGCTAGACACAGGCTAGACACTGGCTAGGCCCAGGCTAGACAGTTGCTAGGCACAGGATAGGCACTGGCTATGCATCGGCTAAACACTGGGTAGGCACAGTCTAGACACTGGCTAGGCACAGGCTAGACACTGGCTAAGCACAGGCTGGGAACTGGCAAGACATTGGCTAGACACAGGCTTGACACAGGCTAGACACTGGCTAGACACTTGCCAGACACAGGCTTGAGACTGGCTAGGCGCAGGCTATACACTTGCCAGGCACAGGCTAGACACTGCCTAGGCACAGACTAGACACTGTCTAGGCGCAGGCTAGACACTGGCTATGCGCAGGCTAGACACTGGCTAGGAACTGGCTAGGCAATGGCTAGACACTGGCTAGGCAATGGCTAGACACTGGCTAGGCAATGGCTAGACACTGGCTAGGCAATGGCTAGACACTGGCTAGGCACTGGCTAGACACTGGCTAGACACGGGCAATGCACAGGCTAGACACGGGCAATGCACAGGCTAGACACTTGCTAGGCACAGGCTAGACACTGGCTATGCATAGGCTAGTCATTGGCTAGGCAAGGGCTAGACACTAGCTAGGCACAGGCTAGACACTGGCTAGGCACAGTCTAGACACTGGCTAGGCACAGGCTATGCACATGCCAATCACAGATAGGCACAGGCTAGACACAGGCTAGACACAGGCTAGACACTGGCTAGGCACAGGCTAGACACTGGCTAGGCACAGGCTAGACACTGGCTAGGCACAGGCTAGACACTGGTTAGGCACAGACTAGGTACTGGCTAAACACAGACTAGGTACTGGCTAGACACAGGCTATACACTGGCTAGGCACAGGCTAGACTTTAGCAAGGCACAGGCAATACACAGGCTATGCACATGCCAGTCATTGGCAAGGCAAAGGCTAGACACAGGCTAGACACTGGATAGGCAAAGGCTAGACACTGGCTAGACACTGGCTAGACACGGGCTATGCACAGGCTAGACACTGGCTAGACACGGGCTATGCACAGGCTAAACACTTGCTAGGCACAGGCTAGACACTGGCTATGCATAGGGTAGTCATTGGCTAGGCAAGGGCTAGACACTGGCTAGGCACAGGCTAGACACTAGCTAGGCACAGGCTAGACACTGGCTAGGCACAGTCTAGACACTGGCTAGGCACAGGCTATGCACATGCCAATCACAGATAGGCACAGGCTAGACACTGGCTAGACACTGGCTGGGCACTGGCTAGACACTGGCTGGGAACTGGCCAGGCACAGGCTAGTCACTGGCTAGGCACAGGCTACACACTGGCTGTGCACAGGCTAGACACTGGCTAGGCACAGGCTAGACACTGGTAAGGCACAGGGTAGACTTTGGCTAGACACAGGCTATGCACATGCCAGTCACAGGCAAGGCACAGGCTAGACACAGGCTAGACACAGGCTAGACACTGGCTAGGCCCAGGCTAGACAGTTGCTAGGCACAGGCTAGGCACTGGCTATGCATCGGCTAAACACTGGGTAGGCACAGTCTAGACACTGGCTAGGCACAGGCTGGGAACTGGCAAGACATTGGCTAGACACAGGCTTGACACAGGCTAGACACTGGCTAGACACTTGCCAGACACAGGCTTGAGACTGGCTAGGCGCAGGCTATACACTTGCCAGGCACAGGCTAGACACTGCCTAGGCACAGGGTAGACACTGTCTAGGCGCAGGCTAGACACTGGCTATGCGCAGGCTAGACACTGGCTAGGCACAGGCTACACACTGGCTAGGAACTGGCTAGGCACTGGGTAGACACTGGCTAGGCAATGGCTAGACACTGGCTAGGCAATGGCTAGGCAATGGCTAGACACTGGCTAGGCAATGGCTAGACATTAGCTAGGCAATGGCTAGACACTGGCTAGGCAATGGCTAGACACTGGCTAGGCACTGGCTAGACACTGGCTAGACACGGGCAATGCACAGGCTAGACACGGGCAATGCACAGGCTAGACACTTGCTAGGCACAGGCTAGACACTGGCTATGCATAGGCTAGTCATTGGCTAGGCAAGGGCTAGACACTAGCTAGGCACAGGCTAGATACTGGCTAGGCACAGTCTAGACACTGGCTAGGCACAGGCTATGCACATGCCAATCACAGATAGGCACAGGGTAGACACAGGCTAGACACAGGCTAGACACTGGCTAGGCACAGGCTAGACACTGGCTAGGCACAGGCTAGACACTGGCTAGGCACAGGCTAGACACTGGCTAGGCACAGGCTAGACACTGGCTAGGCACAGGCTAGACACTGGTTAGGCACAGACTAGGTACTGGCTAAACACAGACTAGGTACTGGCTAGACACAGGCTATACACTGGCTAGGCACAGGCTAGACTTTAGCAAGGCACAGGCAATACACAGGCTATGCACATGCCAGTCATTGGCAAGGCAAAGGCTAGACACAGGCTAGACACTGGATAGGCAAAGGCTAGACACTGGCTAGACACTGGCTAGACACGGGCTATGCACAGGCTAGACACTGGCTAGACACGGGCTATGCACATGCCAGTCACAGGCAAGGCACAGGCTAGACACAGGCTAGACACAGGCTAGACACTGGCTAGGCCCAGGCTAGACAGTTGCTAGGCACAGGCTAGGCACTGGCTATGCATCGGCTAAACACTGGGTAGGCACAGTCTAGACACTGGCTAGGCACAGGCTAGACACTGGCTAAGCACAGGCTGGGAACTGGCAAGACATTGGCTAGACACAGGCTTGACACAGGCTAGACACTGGCTAGACACTTGCCAGACACAGGCTTGAGACTGGCTAGGCGCAGGCTATACACTTGCCAGGCACAGGCTAGACACTGCCTAGGCACAGGCTAGACACAGGCTAGACACTGGATAGGCAAAGGCTAGACACTGGCTAGACACTGGCTAGACACGGGCTATGCACAGGCTAGACACTGGCTAGACACGGGCTATGCACAGGCTAGACACTTGCAAGGCACAGGCTAGACACTGGCTATGCATAGGGTAGTCATTGGCTAGGCAAGGGCTAGACACTGGCTAGGCACAGGCTAGACACTAGCTAGGCACAGGCTAGACACTGGCTAGGCACAGGCTATGCACATGCCAATCACAGATAGGCACAGGCTAGACACTGGCTAGACACTGGCTGGGTACTGGCTAGACACTGGCTGGGCACTGGCCAGGCACAGGCTAGTCACTGGCTAGGCACAGGCTACACACTGGCTGTGCACAGGCTAGACACTGGCTAGGCACAGGATAGACACTGGTTAGGCACAGACTAGGTACTGGCTAGACACAGGCTAGGCAGAAGCTAGGCACAGGCTAGACACTGGCTAGGTTCAGGCTAGACACTGGTAAGGCACAGGGTAGACTTTGGCTAGACACAGGCTATGCACATGCCAGTCACAGGCAAGGCACAGGCTAGACACAGGCTAGACACAGGCTGGACACTGGCTAGGCCCAGGCTAGACAGTTGCTAGGCACAGGCTAGGCACTGGCTATGCATCGGCTAAACACTGGGTAGGCACAGTCTAGACACTGGCTAGGCACAGGCTAGACACTGGCTAAGCACAGGCTGGGAACTGGCAAGACATTGGCTAGACACAGGCTTGACACAGGCTAGACACTGGCTAGACACTTGCCAGACACAGGCTTGTGACTGGCTAGGCGCAGGCTATACACTTGCCAGGCACAGGCTAGACACTGCCTAGGCACAGGCTAGACACTGTCTAGGCGCAGGCTAGACACTGGCTATGCGCAGGCTAGACACTGGCTAGGAACTGGCTAGGCACTGGGTAGACACTGGCTAGGCAATGGCTAGACACTGGCTAGGCAATGGCTAGACACTGGCTAGGCAATGGCTAGACACTGGCTAGGCACTGGCTAGACACTGGCTAGGCAATGGCTAGACACTGACTAGGCACTGGCTAGACACTGGCTAGACACGGGCAATGCACAGGCTAGACACGGGCAATGCACAGGCTAGACACTTGCTAGGCACAGGCTAGACACTGGCTATGCATAGGCTAGTCATTGGCTAGGCAAGGGCTAGACACTAGCTAGGCACAGGCTAGACACTGGCTAGGCACAGTCTAGACACTGGCTAGGCACAGGCTATGCACATGCCAATCACAGATAGGCACAGGCTAGACACAGGCTAGACACAGGCTAGACACTGGCTAGGCACAGGCTAGACACTGGCTAGGCACAGGATAGACCCTGGTTAGGCACAGACTAGGTACTGGCTAAACACAGACTAGGTACTGGCTAGACACAGGCTATACACTGGCTAGGCACAGGCTAGACTATAGCAAGGCACAGGCAATACACAGGCTATGCACATGCCAGTCATTGGCAAGGCAAAGGCTAGACACAGGCTAGACACTGGATAGGCAAAGGCTAGACACTGGCTAGACACTGGCTAGACACGGGGTATGCACAGGCTAGACACTTGCTAGGCACAGGCTAGACACTGGCTAGACACGGGCAATGCACAGGCTAGACACTTGCTAGGCACAGGCTAGACACTGGCTATGCATAGGGTAGTCATTGGCTAGGCAAGGGCTAGACACTGGCTAGGCACAGGCTAGACACTAGCTAGGCACAGGCTAGACACTGGCTAGGCACAGTCTAGACACTGGCTAGGCACAGGCTATGCACATGCCAATCACAGATAGGCACAGGCTAGACACAGGCTAGACACTGGCTAGATACTGGCTAGGCACAGGCTAGACACTGGCTAGGCACAGCCTAGACACTGGCTAGGCACAGGCTAGACACTGGTTAGGCACAGACTAGGTACTGGCTAGACACAGGCTAGGCAGAAGCTAGGCT
>JAEIFO010001408.1:0-16145 GCA_018903695.1 Zaprionus gabonicus | reverse complement strand
AGGCCAGACACCTGGCCATACACTGGCTAGGCACAGGCTGGACACAGGTATAACAGGCTAGACAAAGGCTAGACACTGGCTAGGCACACGCTATGAACATGCCTATCTCAGGCAAGGCACAGGCTAGACATAGGCTAGACACAGGCTAGACACAGGCTAGGCTAGACACAGGCTGTGTTGCTAGAAAACTGGGTAGACACAGGCTGGACACAGGCCAGTTAGACACAGGCTAGGCACAGGCTAGGCACAGGCTAGACTCATGGCTAGGCACACGCAAGGCACAAATCCACGCAAGGCACAGGCTAGACACAGGCTAGACACAGGCTAGCCTAGGCTAATGGTCACTGGCTAGGCACAGGCTAGACACAGGCCAGACACTGGCCGGGCAGAGGCTAGACATGCTGGCCGGCAGGCACAGGCTAGACACTGGCTAGACACAGGCTAGGCACTGGCTATGCACAGGCTATGCACAGGCTAGGCACAGGCTAGGTACTGGCTAGGTACAGGCTAGGCACTGGCTAGGTACAGGCTAGACACTGGCTAGGCACATGCTAGACACAGGCTAGACACAGGCTAGACACTGGCTGGGCACAGGCTAGACACTGGCTAGGCACAGGCTAGACACTGGCTAGGCACAGGCTAGACAATGGCTATGAACAGGCTTGGCACTGGCTAGGGGTACAGGCTAGGTACTGGCTAGGTACAGGCTAGGCACTGGCTAGGTACAGGCTAGGCAGAGGCTAGGCACATGCTAGACACAGGCTAGACACAGGCTAAGACAAAGGCTAGACACAGGCTAGACACAGGCTAGACACAGGCTAGACACAGGCTAGACACAGGCTAGACACAGGCTAGACACAGGCTAGACACAGGCTAGACACAGGCAAGACACAGGCTAGACACAGGCAAAACACAGGCTAGACACAGGCTAGACACAGGCTAGACACAGGCTAGACACAGGCTAGGCACAGGCTAGAAACTGGCTAGGCACAGGCTAGACACAGGCTAGACACTGGCTGGGCACAGGCTAGACACTGGCTGGGCACAGGCTAGACACTGGCTAGGCACAAAGCTAGACACAGGCTAGACACAGGCTAGACACAGGCTAGACACAGGCTAGACACAGGCCAGACACAGGCTAGAAACAGGCTAGACACAGGCTAGACACAGGCTAGACACAGGCTAGACACAGGCTAGACACAGGCTAGGCACAGGCTTAAGACACACTGGCTTGGCACAGACTAGACACTGGCTAGGCACAGGCTAGACAAAGGCTAGACACTGCCTAGGCACACGCTAGCGCACATGCCTGTCTCAGGCAAGGCACAGGCTAGACACAGGCTAGACACAGGCTAGACACAGGCTAGACACAGGCTAGACACAGGCTAGACACTGGCTAGGCACAGGCTAGACACTGGCTAGGCACAGGCTAGACAAAGGCTAGAAACTGGCTAGGCACAGGCTAGACACAGGCTAGACACTGGCTGGGCACAGGCTAGACACTGGCTATACACTGGCTAGGCACAGGCTGGACACAGGCTATGCACAGGCTAGGCACAGGCTAGACAAAGGCTAGACACTGGCTAGGCACACGCTATGCACATGCCTATCTCAGGCAAGGCACAGGCTAGACACAGGCTAGACACAGGCTAGACACAGGCTAGAAACAGGCTAGACACAGGCAAAACACAGGCTAGACACAGGCTAGACACAGGCTAGACACAGGCTAGACACTGGCTTGGCACAGACTAGACACTGGCTTAGCACAGGCTAGACAAAGGCTGGAAACTGGCTAGGCACAGGCTAGACACAGGCTAGACACTGGCTGGGAACAGGCTAGACAATGGCTAGGCACAGGCTAGACACTGGCTAGGCACAGGCTAGACAATGGCTATGTACAGGCTAGACAATGGCTATGTACAGGCTAGGCACTGGCGAGGTACAGGCTAGGTACTGGCTAGGTACAGGCTAGGCAGAGGCTAGGCACATGCTAGACACAGGCTAGACACAGGCTAGACAAAGGCTCAAGACACAGGCTAGACACAGGCTAGACACAGGCTAGACACAGGCTAGACACAGGCTAGACACAGGCTAGACAAAGGGTAGAAACTGGATAGACACAGGCTAGACACAGGCTAGGCACAGGCTAGGCACAGGCTAGGCCCTGGCTAGACACTGGCTAGACACTGGCTAGGCACAAGCTATGTACATGCCAGTCTCAGGCAAGGCACAGGCACGACACAGACTAGACACTGGCTAGGCACAGGCTATGCACATGCCAGTCACAGGCAAAGCACAGGCTAGACACAGGCTACACACAGGCTAGGCACAGGCTAGGCACAGGCTAGACACAGGCTAGGCACAGGCTATGCACATGCCAGTCTCAGACAAGGCACAGGCTAGACACAGGCTAGCCACTGGCTAGGCACAGGCTATGCACATGGCAGTCACAGGCAAGGCACAGGCTAGACACAGGCTAGGCACAGGCTAGGCACAGGCTAGGCACAGGCTAGACACTGGCTAGACACTGGCTAGGCACACGCTATGCACATGCCAGTCTCAGGCAAGGCACAGGCTAGACACACGCTAGACACAGGCTAGACACAGGCTAGACACTGGCTAGGCACAGGCTATGCACATGCCAGTCTCAGGCTAGGCACAGGCTAGACACAGGCTAGGCACAGGCTAGGCACAGGCTAGACACAGGCTAGACACTGGCTAGGCACAGGCTAGACACTGGCTTGGCACAGGCTAGACACTGGCTAGGCACAGGCTAGACACAGGCTAGACACAGGCTAGGCACAAGCTAGACACAGGCTAGACACAGGCTAGACACAGGCTAGACACAGGCTAGACACAGGCTAGACACAGGCTAGACACAGGCTAGACACAGGCTAGACACAGGCTAGACACTGGCTAGGCACAGGCTAGACACAGGCTAGACACTGGCTGGGCACAGGCTAGACACTGGCTGGGCACAGGCTAGACACGGGCTAGGCACAAGCTAGACACAGGCTAGACACAGGCTAGACACAGGCTAGACACAGGCTAGACACAGGCTAGACACAGGCTAGACACAGGCTAGACACAGGCTAGACACAGGCTAGACACAGGCTAGACACAGGCTAGACACAGGCTAGACACAGGCTAGGCACAGGCTAGACACTGGCTAGGCACAGGCTAGACACTGGCTAGGCACAGGCTAGACAAAGGCTAGACACTGCCTATGCACACGCTATGCACATGCCTGTCTCAGGCAAGGCACAGGCTAGACACAGGCTAGACACAGGCTAGACACAGGCTAGACACAGGCTAGACACAGGCTAGACACAGGCTAGACACTGGCTAGGCACAGGCTAGACACTGGCTAGGCACAGGCTAGACAAAGGCTAGAAACTGGCTAGGCACAGGCTAGACACAGGCTAGACACTGGCTGGGCACAGGCTAGACACTGGCTATACACTGGCTAGGCACAGGCTGGACACAGGCTATGCACAGGCTAGACAAAGGCTAGACACTGGCTAGGCACACGCTATGCACATGCCTATCTCAGGCAAGGCACAGGCTAGACACAGGCTAGACACAGGCTAGACACAGGCTAGACACAGGCTAGAAACAGGCTAGACACAGGCTAGACACAGGCTAGACACAGGCTAGACACAGGCTAGACACTGGCTTGGCACAGACTAGACACTGGCTTAGCACAGGCTAGACAAAGGCTGGAAACTGGCTAGGCACAGGCTAGACACAGGCTAGACACTGGCTGGGCACAGGCTAGACACTGGCTAGGCACAGGCTAGACACTGGCTAGGCACAGGCTAGGCAATGGCTAGACAACTAGGGCTAGGCACTGGCTAGGTACAGGCTAGGTACTGGCTAGGTACAGGCTAGGCAGAGGCTAGGCACAGGCTAGACACAGGCTAGACACAGGCTAGACAAAGGCTAGACACAGGCTAGACACAGGCTAGACACAGGCTAGACACAGGCTAGACACAGGCTCGACACAGACTAGACACTGGCTAGGCACAGGCTATGCACATGCCAGTCACAGGCAAAGCACAGGCTAGACACAGGCTACACACAGGCTAGGCACAGGCTAGGCACAGGCTAGGCACAGGCTAGGCACTGGCTAGACACCACTGGCTAGGCACACGCAATGACATGTCTAGACACAGGCAAGGCACAGGCTAGACACAGGCTAGCCACTGGCTAGGCACAGGCTATGCACATGGCAGTCACAGGCAAGGCACAGGCTAGACACAGGCTAGGCACAGGCTAGGCACAGGCTAGACACTGGCTAGACACTGGCTAGGCACACGCTATGCACATGCCAGTCTCAGGCAAGGCACAGGCTAGACACACGCTAGACACAGGCTAGACACAGGCTAGACACTGGCTAGGCACAGGCTATGCACATGCCAGTCTCAGGCAAGGCACAGGCTAGACACAGGCTAGACACAGGCAAGGCACAGGCTAGACACAGGCTAGACACTGGCTAGGCACAGGCTAGACACTGGCTTGGCACAGACTAGACACTGGCTAAGCACAGGCTAGACACAGGCTAGAAACTGGCTAGGCACAAGCTAGACACAGGCTAGACGCTGGCTGGGCACAGGCTAGACACTGGCTAGGCACAAGCTAGACACAGGCTAGACACAGGCTAGACACAGGCTAGACACAGGCTAGAAACTGGCTAGACACAGGCTAGACACTGGCTGGGCACAGGCTAGACACTGGCTGGGCACAGGCTAGACACTGGCTAGGCACAGGCTAGACACAGGCTAGACACAGGCTAGACACAGGCTAGACACAGGCTAGACACAGGCCAGACACAGGCTAGAAACAGGCTAGACACAGGCTAGACACAGGCTAGACACAGGCTAGACACAGGCTAGACACAGGCTAGACACAGGCTAGACACTGGCTTGGCACAGACTAGACACTGGCTATACACTGCCTAGGCACAGGCTAGACAAAGGCTAGACACTGCCTATGCACACGCTATGCACATGCCTGTCTCAGGCAAGGCACAGGCTAGACACAGGCTAGACACAGGCTAGACACAGGCTAGACACAGGCTAGACACAGGCTAGACACTGGCTAGGCACAGGCTAGACACTGGCTAGGCACAGGCTAGACAAAGGCTAGAAACTGGCTAGGCACAGGCTAGACACAGGCTAGACACTGGCTGGGCACAGGCTAGACACTGGCTATACACTGGCTAGGCACAGGCTGGACACAGGCTATGCACAGGCTAGACAAAGGCTAGACACTGGCTAGGCACACGCTATGCACATGCCTATCTCAGGCAAGGCACAGGCTAGACACAGGCTAGACACAGGCTAGACACAGGCTAGACACAGGCTAGAAACAGGCTAGACACAGGCTAGACACAGGCTAGACACAGGCTAGACACAGGCTAGACACTGGCTTGGCACAGACTAGACACTGGCTTAGCACAGGCTAGACAAAGGCTGGAAACTGGCTAGGCACAGGCTAGACACAGGCTAGACACTGGCTGGGCACAGGCTAGACACTGGCTAGGCACAGGCTAGACACTGGCTAGGCACAGGCTAGACAATGGCTATGTACAGGCTAGACAATGGCTATGTACAGGCTAGGCACTGGCTAGGTACAGGCTAGGTACTGGCTAGGTACAGGCTAGGCAGAGGCTAGGCACATGCTAGACACAGGCTAGACACAGGCTAGACAAAGGCTAGACACAGGCTAGACACAGGCTAGACACAGGCTAGACACAGGCTAGACACAGGCTAGACACAGGCTAGACAAAGGGTAGAAACTGGATAGACACAGGCTAGACACAGGCTAGGCACAGGCTAGGCACAGGCTAGGCACTGGCTAGACACTGGCTAGACACTGGCTAGGCACAAGCTATGTACATGCCAGTCTCAGGCAAGGCACAGGCTAGACACAGGCTAGACACTGGCTAGGCACAGGCTATGCACATGCCAGTCACAGGCAAAGCACAGGCTAGACACAGGCTACACACAGGCTAGGAACAGGCTAGGCACAGGCTAGGCACAGGCTAGGCACTGGCTAGACACTGGCTAGGCACACGCAATGCACATGCCAGTCTCAGGCAAGGCACAGGCTAGACACAGGCTAGCCACTGGCTAGGCACAGGCTATGCACATGGCAGTCACAGGCAAGGCACAGGCTAGACACAGGCTTGGCACAGGCTAGGCACAGGCTAGGCACAGGCTAGACACTGGCTAGACACTGGCTAGGCACACGCTATGCACATGCCAGTCTCAGGCAAGGCACAGGCTAGACACACGCTAGACACAGGCTAGACACAGGCTAGACACTGGCTAGGCACAGGCTATGCACATGCCAGTCTCAGGCAAGGCACAGGCTAGACACAGGCTAGACACAGGCAAGGCACAGGCTAGACACAGGCTAGACACTGGCTAGGCACAGGCTAGACACTGGCTTGGCACAGACTAGACACTGGCTAAGCACAGGCTAGAAACTGGCTAGGCACTAGCTAGACACAGGCTAGACGCTGGCTGGGCACAGGCTAGACACTGGCTAGGCACAAGCTAGACACAGGCTAGACACAGGCTAGACACAGGCTAGACACAGGCCAGACACAGGCTAGAAACAGGCTAGACACAGGCTAGACACTGGCTTGGCACAGACTAGACACTGGCTATACACTGGCTAGGCACAGGCTAGACACAGGCTATGCACAGGCTAGACAAAGGCTAGACACTGGCTAGGCACACGCTATGCACATGCCTGTCTCAGGCAAGGCACAGGCTAGACACAGGCTAGACACTGGCTGGGTACAAGCTAGACACTGGCTAGGCACAAGCTAGACACAGGCTAGACACTGGCCATGCACAGGCTAGACACTGGCTAGGCACAGGCTAGACACAGCCTATGCAGAGGCTAGACAAAGGCTAGAAACTGGCTAGGCACAGGCTAGACACTGGCTGGGCACAGGCAAGACACTGGCTATACACTGGCTAGGCACAGGCTGGACACAGACTATTCACAGGCTAGACAAAGGCTAGACACTGGCTAGGCAAACGCTATGCACATGCCTATCTCAGGCAAGGCACAGGCTAGACACAGGCTAGACACAGGCTAGACACAGGCTAGACACAGGCTAGACACAGGCTAGAAACAGGCTAGACACAGGCTAGACACAGGCTAGACACTGGCTTGGCACAAACTAGACACTGGCTTAGCACAGGCTGACAAAGGCTAGAAACTGGCTAGGCACAGGCTAGACACAGGCTAGACACTGGCTGGGCACAGGCTAGACACTGGCTAGGCACAGGCTAGACACTGGCTAGGCACAGGCTAGACACTGGCTAGGCACAGGCTAGACACTGGCTAGGCACAGGCTAGACAATGGCTATGTACAGGCTAGGCACTGGCTAGGTACAGGCTAGGTACTGGCTAGGTACAGGCTAGGCACTGGCTAGGTACAGGCAAGGCAGAGGCTAGGCACATGCTAGACACAGGCTAGACACAGGCTAGACACAGGCTAAACACAGGCTAGACACAGGCTAGACACAGGCTAGACACAGGCTAGACACAGGCTAGACACAGGCTAGACACAGGCTAGACAAAGGCTAGAAACTGGCTAGACACAGGCTAGACACAGGCTAGGCACAGGCTAGGCACAGGCTAGGCACAGGCTAGGCACTGGCTAGACACTGGCTAGGCACACGCTATGCACATGCCAGTCTCAGGCAAGGCTTAGGCTAGCAACAGGCTAGACACTGGCTAGGCACAGGCTATGCACATGCCAGTCACAGGCCAGTCTAGGTACAGGCTAGGCAGAGGCTAGGCACATGCTAGACACAGGCTAGACACAGGCTAGACAAAGGCTAGACACAGGCTAGACACAGGCAAGACACAGGCTAGACACAGGCTAGACACAGGCTAGACACAGTCTAGACACAGGCTAGACACAGGCTAGACACAGGCTAGACACAGGCTGGACACAGGCTAGACAAAGGCTAGAAACTGGCTAGACACAGGCTAGACACAGGCTAGGCACAGGCTAGGCACAGGCTAGGCACAGGCTAGGCACAGGCTAGGCACTGGCTACACACTGGCTAGGCACACGCTATGCACATGCCAGTCTCAGGCAAGGCACAGGCTAGCAACAGGCTAGACACAGGCTAGGCACAGGCTAGGCACAGGCTAGGCACAAGCTAGACACTGGCTAGGCACACGCTATGTACATGCCAGTCTCAGGCAAGGCACAGGCTAGACAAAGGCTAGACACTGGCTAGGCACAGGCTATGCACATGCCAGTCACAGGCAAGGCACAGGCTTGACACAGGCTAGACACAGGCTAGGCACAGGCTAGGCACAGGCTAGGCACAGGCTAGGCACAGGCTAGGCACAGGCTAGGCACAGGCTAGGCACAGGCTAGGCACTGGCTAGACACTGGCTAGGCACTGGCTAGACACTGGCTAGGCACACGCAATGCACATGCAAGTCTCAGGCAAGGCACAGGCTAGACACACGCTAGACACAGGCCAGACACAGGCTAGACACTGGCTAGGCACAGGCTATGCACATGCCAGTCTCAGGCAAGGCACAGGCTAGACACAGGCTAGGCACAGGCTAGGCACAGGCTAGGCACAGGCTAGGCACAGGCTAGGCACAGGCTAGGCACAGGCTAGGCACAGGCTAGGCACTGGCTAGACACTGGCTAGGCATACGCAATGCACATGCAAGTCTCAGGCAAGGCACAGGCTAGGCACTGGCTAGACACTGGCTAGGCACACGCTATGCACATGCCAGTCTCAGGCAAGGCTTAGGCTAGCAACAGGCTAGACACTGGCTAGGCACAGGCTATGCACATGCCAGTCACAGGCCAGTCTAGGTACAGGCTAGGCAGAGGCTAGGCACATGCTAGACACAGGCTAGACACAGGCTAGACAAAGGCTAGACACAGGCTAGACACAGGCAAGACACAGGCTAGACACAGGCTAGACACAGGCTAGACACAGTCTAGACACAGGCTAGACACAGGCTAGACACAGGCTAGACACAGGCTAGACACAGGCTAGACAAAGGCTAGAAACTGGCTAGACACAGGCTAGACACAGGCTAGGCACAGGCTAGGCACAGGCTAGGCACAGGCTAGGCACAGGCTAGGCACTGGCTACACACTGGCTAGGCACACGCTATGCACATGCCAGTCTCAGGCAAGGCACAGGCTAGCAACAGGCTAGACACAGGCTAGGCACAGGCTAGGCACAGGCTAGGCACAAGCTAGACACTGGCTAGGCACACGCTATGCACATGCCAGTCTCAGGCAAGGCACAGGCTAGACAAAGGCTAGACACTGGCTAGGCACAGGCTATGCACATGCCAGTCACAGGCAAGGCACAGGCTAGACACAGGCTAGACACAGGCTAGGCACAGGCTAGGCACAGGCTAGGCACAGGCTAGGCACAGGCTAGGCACAGGCTAGGCACAGGCTAGGCACAGGCTAGGCACTGGCTAGACACTGGCTAGGCACTGGCTAGACACTGGCTAGGCACACGCAATGCACATGCAAGTCTCAGGCAAGGCACAGGCTAGACACACGCTAGACACAGGCCAGACACAGGCTAGACACTGGCTAGGCACAGGCTATGCACATGCCAGTCTCAGGCAAGGCACAGGCTAGACACAGGCTAGGCACAGGCTAGGCACAGGCTAGGCACAGGCTAGGCACAGGCTAGGCACTGGCTAGACACTGGCTAGGCACACGCAATGCACATGCAAGTCTCAGGCAAGGCACAGGCTAGACACAGGCTAGACACTGGCTAGGCACAGGCTATGCACATGGCAGTCTCAGGCAAGGCACAGGCTAGACACAGGCTAGGCACAGGCTAGGCACAGGCTAGGCACAGGCTAGGCACAGGCTAGGCACAGGCTAGGCACAGGCTAGGCACAGGCTAGGCACAGGCTAGGCACTAGGCACAGGCTAGGCACAGGCTAGGCATAGGCCACACTGGCTAGACACTGGCTAGGCACACGCTATGCACATGCCAGTCTCAGACACAGGCTAGACACAGGCTAGGCACAGGGTATGCACATGCCAGTCTCAGGCAAGGCACAGGCTAGACACAGGCTAGACACTGGCTAGGCACAGGCTATGCAAATGCCAGTCACAGGCAAGGCACTTGCTAGACACAGGCTAGACACTGGCTAGGCACAGGCTAGACACTGGCTTGGCACAAGCTAGACACAGGCTAGACACAGGCTAGACACAGGTTAGACACAGGCTAGACACAGGCCAGACACAGGCTAGAAACAGGCTAGACACAGGCTAGACACTGGCTAGGCACAACCTAGACACAGGCTAGACACAGGCTAGACACAGGCTAGACACAGGCTAGACACAGGCTAGACACAGGCTAGACACAGGCTAGACACAGGCTAGACACAGGCTAGACACAGGCTAGACACAGGCTAGACACAGGCCAGACACAGGCTAGAAACAGGCTAGACACAGGCTAGACACAGGCTAGACACTGGCTTGGCACAGACTAGACACTGGCTATACACTGGCTAGGCACAGGCTAGACACAGGCTATGCACAGGCTAGACAAAGGCTAGACACTGGCTAGGCACACGCTATGCACATGCCTGTCTCAGGCAAGGCACAGGCTAGACACAGGCTAGACACAGGCTAGACACAGGCTAGACACAGGCTAGACACTGGCTGGGCACAGGCTAGACACTGGCTAAGGCACAGGCTAGACAAAGGCTAGAAACTGGCTAGGCACAGGCTAGACACAGGCTAGACACTGCCTGGGCACAGGCTAGACACTGGCTATACACTGGCTAGGCACAGGCTGGACACAGGCTATGCACAGGCTAGACAAAGGCTAGACACTGGCTAGGCACACGCTATGCACATGCCTATCTCAGGCAAGGCACAGGCTAGACACAGGCTAGACACAGGCTAGACACAGGCTAGACACAGGCTAGAAACAGGCTAGACACAGGCTAGACACTGGCTTGGCACAGACTAGACACTGGCTTAGCACAGGCTAGACAAAGGCTAGAAACTGGCTACGCACAGGATAGACACAGGCTAGACACTGGCTGGGCACAGGCTAGACACTGGCTAGGCACAGGCTAGACACTGGCTAGGCACAGGCTAGACAATGGCTAGGCACAGGCTAGACAATGGCTATGTACAGGCTAGGCACTGGCTAGGTACAGGCTAGGTACTGGCTAGGTACAGGCTAGGCACTGACTAGGTACAGGCTAGGCACATGCTAGACACAGGCTAGACACAGGCTAGACAAAGGCTAGACACAGGCTAGACACAGGCTAGACACAGGCTAGACACAGGCTAGACACAGGCTAGACACAGGCTAGACACAGGCTAGACACAGGCTAGACAAACGCTAGAAACTGGCTAGACACAGGCTAGACACAGGCTAGACACAGGCTAGGCACAGGCTAGGCACAGGCTAGGCACAGGCTAGACACTGGCTAGGCACAAGCTAGACACAGGCTGGACACAGGCTAGACACAGGCTAGACACAGGCTAGACACAGGCTAGACACAGGCCAGACACAGGCTAGAAACAGGCTAGACACAGGCTAGACACAGGCTAGACACAGGCTAGACACAGGCTAGACACAGGCTAGACACTGGCTTGGCACAGACTAGACACTGGCTATACACTGCCTATGCACACGCTATGCACATGCCTGTCTCAGGCAAGGCACAGGCTAGACACAGGCTAGACACTGGCTAGACACAGGCTAGACACAGGCTAGACACAGGCTAGACACAGGCTAGACACTGGCTAGGCACAGGCTAGACACTGGCTAGGCACAGGCTAGACAAAGGCTAGAAACTGGCTAGGCACAGGCTAGACACAGGCTAGACACTGGCTGGGCACAGGCTAGACACTGGCTATACACTGGCTAGGCACAGGCTGGACACAGGCTATGCACAGGCTAGACAAAGGCTAGACACTGGCTAGGCACACGCTATGCACATGCCTATCTCAGGCAAGGCACAGGCTAGACACAGGCTAGACACAGGCTAGACACAGGCTAGACACAGGCTAGAAACAGGGTAGACACAGGCTAGACACAGGCTAGACACAGGCTAGACACAGGCTAGACACTGGCTTGGCACAGACTAGACACTGGCTAAGCACAGGCTAGACAAAGGCTGGAAACTGGCTAGGCACAGGCTAGACACAGGCTAGACACTGGCTGGGCACAGGCTAGACACTGGCTAGGCACAGGCTAGACACTGGCTAGGCACAGGCTAGACAAAGGCTAGACACAGGCTAGACACAGGCTAGACACAGGCTAGACACAGGCTAGACACAGGCTAGACAAAGGGTAGAAACTGGATAGACACAGGCTAGACACAGGCTAGGCACAGGCTAGGCACAGGCTAGGCACTGGCTAGACACTGGCTAGACACTGGCTAGGCACAAGCTATGTACATGCCAGTCTCAGGCAAGGCACAGGCTAGACACAGGCTAGACACTGGCTAGGCACAGGCTATGCACATGCCAGTCACAGGCAAAGCACAGGCTAAACACAGGCTACACACAGGCTAGGCACAGGCTAGGCACAGGCAAGGCACAGGCTAGGCACTGGCTAGACACTGGCTAGGCACACGCAATGCACATGCCAGTCTCAGGCAAGGCACAGGCTAGACACAGGCTAGCCACTGGCTAGGCACAGGCTATGCACATGGCAGTCACAGGCAAGGCACAGGCTAGACACAGGCTAGGCACAGGCTAGGCACAGGCTAGGCACAGGCTAGACACTGGCTAGACACTGGCTAGAAACAGGCTAGACACAGGCTAGACACTGGCTTGGCACAGACTAGACACTGGCTATACACTGGCTAGGCACAGGCTAGACACAGGCTATGCACAGGCTAGACAAAGGCTAGACACTGGCTAGGCACACGCTATGCACATGCCTGTCTCAGGCAAGGCACAGGCTAGACACAGGCTAGACACTGGCTAGACACAGGCTAGACACTGGCTGGGTACAAGCTAGACACTGGCTAGGCACAAGCTAGACACAGGCTAGACACTGGCTATGCACAGGCTAGACACTGGCTAGGTACAGGCTAGACACAGGCTATTCACAGGCTAGACAAAGGCTAGAAACTGGCTAGGCACAGGCTAGACACAGGCTAGACACTGGCTGGGCACAGGCAAGACACTGGCTATACACTGGCTAGGCACAGGCTGGACACAGACTATTCACAGGCTAGACAAAGGCTAGACACTGGCTAGGCAAACGCTATGCACATGCCTATCTCAGGCAAGGCACAGGCTAGACACAGGCTAGACACAGGCTAGACACAGGCTAGACACTGGCTAGACACAGGCTAGAAACAGGCTAGACACAGGCTAGACACAGGCTAGACACTGGCTTGGCACAAACTAGACACTGGCTTAGCACAGGCTGACAAAGGCTAGAAACTGGCTAGGCACAGGCTAGACACAGGCTAGGCACTGGCTAGACACTGGCTAGACACTGGCTAGGCACACGCTATGCACATGCCAGTCTCAGATACAGGCTAGACACAGGCTAGGCACAGGGTATGCACATGCCAGTCTCAGGCAAGGCACAGGCTAGACACAGGCTAGACACTGGCTAGGCACAGGCTATGCACATGCCAGTCACAGGCAAGGCACTTGCTAGACACAGGCTAGACACTGGCTAGGCACAGGCTAGACACTGGCTTGGCACAAGCTAGACACAGGCTAGACACAGGCTAGACACAGGTTAGACACAGGCTAGACACAGGCCAGACACAGGCTAGAAACAGGCTAGACACAGGCTAGACACTGGCTAGGCACAAGCTAGACACAGGCTAGACACAGGCTAGACACAGGCTAGACACAGGCTAGACACAGGCCAGACACAGGCTAGAAACAGGCTAGACACAGGCTAGACACAGGCTAGACACTGGCTTGGCACAGACTAGACACTGGCTATACACTGGCTAGGCACAGGCTAGACACAGGCTATGCACAGGCTAGACAAAGGCTAGACACTGGCTAGGCACACGCTATGCACATGCCTGTCTCAGGCAAGGCACAGGCTAGACACAGGCTAGACACAGGCTAGACACAGGCTAGACACTGGCTGGGCACAGGCTAGACACTGGCTAAGGCACAGGCTAGACAAAGGCTAGAAACTGGCTAGGCACAGGCTAGACACAGGCTAGACACTGGCTGGGCACAGGCTAGACAAAGGCTAGGCACTGGCTAGACACTGGCTAGGCACACGCTATGCACATGCCAGTCTCAGGCAAGGCTTAGGCTAGCAACAGGCTAGACACTGGCTAGGCACAGGCTATGCACATGCCAGTCACAGGCCAGTCTAGGTACAGGCTAGGCAGAGGCTAGGCACATGCTAGACACAGGCTAGACACAGGCTAGACAAAGGCTAGACACAGGCTAGACACAGGCAAGACACAGGCTAGACACAGGCTAGACACAGGCTAGACACAGTCTAGACACAGGCTAGACACAGGCTAGACACAGGCTAGACACAGGCTAGACACAGGCTAGACAAAGGCTAGAAACTGGCTAGACACAGGCTAGACACAGGCTAGGCACAGGCTAGGCACAGGCTAGGCACAGGCTAGGCACAGGCTAGGCACTGGCTACACACTGGCTAGGCACACGCTATGCACATGCCAGTCTCAGGCAAGGCACAGGCTAGCAACAGGCTAGACACAGGCTAGGCACAGGCTAGGCACAGGCTAGGCACAAGCTAGACACTGGCTAGGCACACGCTATGCACATGTCAGTCTCAGGCAAGGCACAGGCTAGACAAAGGCTAGACACTGGCTAGGCACAGGCTATGCACATGCCAGTCACAGGCAAGGCACAGGCTAGACACAGGCTAGACACAGGCTAGGCACAGGCTAGGCACAGGCTAGGCACAGGCTAGGCACAGGCTAGGCACTGGCTAGACACTGGCTAGGCACTGGCTAGACACTGGCTAGACACTGGCTAGGCACACGCAATGCACATGCAAGTCTCAGGCAAGGCACAGGCTAAACACAGGCTAGGCACAGGCTAGGCACAGGCTAGACACTGGCTAGGCACTGGCTAGACACTGGCTAGACACTGGCTAGGCACACGCAATGCACATGCAAGTCTCAGGCAAGGCACAGGCTAAACACAGGCTAGGCACAGGCTAGGCACAGGCTAGGCACTGGCTAGACACTGGCTAGGCACACGCAATGCACATGCAACTCTCAGGCAAGGCACAGGCTAGACACAGGCTAGACACTGGCTAGGCACAGGCTATGCACATGGCAGTCACAGGCAAGGCACAGGCTAGACACAGGCTAGGCACAGGCTAGGCACAGGCTAGGCACAGGCTAGGCACAGGCTAGGCACAGGCTAGGCACAGGCTAGGCACAGGCTAGGCACTGGCTAGACACTGGCTAGACACTGGCTAGGCACACGCTATGCACATGCCAGTCTCAGACACAGGCTAGACACAGGCTAGGCACAGGGTGTACACATGCCAGTCTCAGGCAAGGCACAGGCTAGACACAGGCTAGACACTGGCTAGGCACAGGCTATGCACATGCCAGTCACAGGCAAGGCACAGGCTAGACACAGGCTAGACACTGGCTAGGCACAGGCTAGACACTGGCTGTATAAGCAAGAACACAGGCTAGACACAGGCTAGACACAGGCTAGACACAGGCTAGACACAGGCCAGACACAGGCTAGAAACAGGCTAGACACAGGCTAGACACTGGCTAGGCACAGGCTAGACACAGGCTAGACACAGGCTAGACACAGGCTAGACACAGGCTAGACACAGGCTAGACACAGGCTAGACACAGGCTAGACACAGGCTAGACACAGGCCAGACACAGGCTAGAAACAGGCTAGACACAGGCTAGACACAGGCTAGACACTGGCTTGGCACAGACTAGACACTGGCTATACACTGGCTAGGCACAGGCTAGACACAGGCTATGCACAGGCTAGACAAAGGCTAGACACTGGCTAGGCACACGCTATGCACATGCCTGTTTCAGGCAAGGCACAGGCTAGACACAGGCTAGACACAGGCTAGACACAGGCTAGACACTGGCTAGGCACAGGCTAGACACTGGCTAAGGCA
>JAEIFO010001407.1:0-88843 GCA_018903695.1 Zaprionus gabonicus | reverse complement strand
TGCCAGAGACTAACATGTGCATAGCGAGTTCCTAGCCAGTGTCTAGCCAGTGCCTAACCTGTGTCTAGCCAGTGCCTAGCCTGTGCCTTGCCAGAGACTGGCATGTGCATAGCGTGTGCCTAGCCAGTGTCTAGCCAGTGCCTAGCCTGTGCCTAGCCTGTGCCTAGCCTGTGTCTAGCCTGTGTCTAGCCTGTGTCTAGCCTGTGCCTTGCCTGTGACTGGCATGTGCATAGCCTGTGCCTAGCCTCTGTCTAGCCTGTGTCTAGCCTGAGCCTTGCCTGAGACTGGCATGTGCATAGCGTGTGCCTAGCCAGTGTCTAGCCAGTGCCTAGCCTGTGCCTAGCCTGTGCCTAGCCTGTGTCTAGCCTGTGTCTAGCATGTGCCTTGCTTATGACTGGCGTGTGCATAGCCTGTGCCTAGCCAGTGTCTAGCCTGTGTTTAGCCTGTGCCTTGCCTGAGACAGGCATGTGCATAGCGTGTGTCTAGCCAGTGTCTAGCCAGTGCCTAGTCTGTGCATAGCCAGTGTATAGCCTTTGTCTAGCCTGTGCATAGCCTGTGACTAGCCTGTGCCTAGCCAGTGTATAGCCTCTGTCTAGCCTGTGTCTAGTCTGTGTCTAGCCGGTGTCTAGCCGGTGTCTAGCCTGTGCCTAGCCTGTGCCTAGCCTGTGCCTAGCCTGTGCCTAGCCTGTGCCTAGCCTGTGCCTAGCCTGTGACTGGCCTGTGCCTAGCCTCTGCCTAGCTTGTGCCTAGCCTGTGCCTAGCCTGTGCCTAGCCTGTGGCTAGCCTGTGGCTAGCCTGTGCCTAGCCTATGCCTAGCCTGTGTCTAGCCTGTGTCTAGCCTGTGTCTAGCCTGTGTCTTGCCTGTGTCTAGCTTGTGTCTAGCCTGTGTCTAGCCTGTGTACAGCCTGTGTCTAGCCTGTGTCTAGCCTGTGTCTAGCCCGTGTCTAGCCTTTGTCTAGCCTGTGTCTAGCCTGTGTCTAGCCTGTGTCTAGCCTGTGTCTAGCATGTGTCTAGCCTGTGTCTAGCCTGTGTCTAGTCAGTGTCTAGCCGGTGTCTAGCCGGTGTCTAGCCTGTGCCTAGCCTGTGCCTAGCCTGTGCCTAGCCTGTGCCTAGCCTGTGACTGGCCTGTGCCTAGCCTGTGACTAGCTTGTGCCTAGCCAGTGCCTAGCCTGTGCCTAGCCTGTGCCTAGCCTGTGCCTAGCCTGTGTCTAGCCTGTGTCTAGCCTGTGTCTAGCCTGTGTCTAGCCTGTGTCCAGCCTGTGTCTAGCCTGTGTCTAGCCTGTGTCTAGCCTGTGTCTAGCCTGTGTCTAGCCTGTGCCTTGCCTGTGACTGGCATGTGCATAGCCTGTGCCTAGCCAGTGTCTAGCCTGTGTCTAGCCTGTGCCTTGCCTGAGACTGGCATGTGCATAGCGTGTGCCTAGCCAGTGTCTAGCCAGTGCCTAGCCTGTGCCTAGCCTGTGCCTAGCCTGTGTCTAGCCTGTGTCTAGCCTGTGCCTTGCCTGTGACTGGCATGTGCATAGCCTGTGCCTAGCCAGTGTCTAGCCTGTGTCTAGCCTGTGCCTTGCCTGAGACAGGCATGTGCATAGCGTGTGCCTAGCCAGTGTCTAGCCAGTGCCTAGTCTGTGCATAGCCAGTGTATAGCCTTTGTCTAGCCTGTGCATAGCCTGTGTCTAGCCTGTGCCTAGCCAATGTATAGCTTCTGTCTAGCCTGTGTCTAGTCTGTGTCTAGCCGGTGTCTAGCCGGTGTCTAGCCTGTGCCTAGCCTGTGCCTAGCCTGTGCCTAGCTTGTGACTGGCCTGTGCCTAGCCTGTGTCTAGCCTGTGTCTAGCCTGTGTCTAGCCTGTGTCTAGCCTGTGTCTAGCCTGTGTCTAGCCTGTGTCTAGCCTGTGTCTAGCCTGTGTCTAGCCTGTGTCCAGCCTGTGTCTAGCCTGTGTCTAGCCTGTGTCTAGCCCGTGTCTAGCCTTTGTCTAGCCTGTGTCTAGCCTGTGTCTAGCCTGTGTCTAGCCTGTGTCTAGCCTGTGTCTAGCCTGTATCTAGCATGTGTCTAGCCTGTGTCTAGCCTGTATCTAGCATGTGTCTAGCCTGTGTCTAGCCTGTGTCTAGTCAGTGTCTAGCCGGTGTCTAGCCGGTGTCTAGCCGGTGTCTAGCCTGTGCCTAGCCTGTGCCTAGCCTGTGCCTAGCCTGTGACTGGCCTGTGCCTAGCCTGTGACTAGCTTGTGCCTAGCCAGTGCCTAGCCTGCGCCTAGCCTGTGCCTAGCCTGTGGCTAGCCTGTGCCTAGCCTGTGTCTAGCTTGTGTCTAGCCTGTGTCCAGCCTGTGTCTAGCCTGTGTCCAGCCTGTGTCTAGCCTGTGTCTAGCCTGTGTCTAGCCTGTGTCTAGCCTGTGTCTAGCATGTGTCTAGCCTGTGTCTAGCCTGTGTCTAGTCAGTGTCTAGCCGGTGTCTAGCCGGTGTCTAGCCTGTGCCTAGCCTGTGCCTAGCCTCTTCCTAGCCTGTGGCTAGCCTGTGCCTAGCCTGTGTCTAGCCTGTGTCTAGCCTGTGTCTAGCCTGTGTCCAGCCTGTGTCTAGCCTGTGTCTAGCCTGTGTCTAGCCTGTGTCCAGCCTGTGTCTAGCCTGTGTCCAGCCTGTGTCTAGCCTGTGTCTAGCCTGTGTCTAGCCTGTGTCTAGCCTTTGTCTAGCCTGTGCCTAGCCTGTGTCTAGCCTGTGTCTAGCCTGTGTCTAGCCTGTGTCTAGCCTGTTTCTAGCCTGTGTCTAGCCTGTGTCTAGCCTATGTCTAGCTTGTGTCTAGCCTGTGTCTAGCCTGTGTCTAGCCTGTGTCTAGCCTGTGTCTAGCCTGTGTGTAGCCTGTGCTTAGCCTGTGTCTAGCCTGTGCCTTGCCTGTGACTGGCATGTGCATAGCCTGTGCCTAGCCAGTGTCTAGCCTGTGTCTAGCCTGTGTCTAGCCTGTGCCTTGCCTGAGACTGGCATGTGCATAGCGTGTGCCTAGCCAGTGTCTAGCCAGTGCCTAGCCTCTGCCTAGCCTGTGCCTAGCCTGTGTCTAGCCTGTGCCTTGCCTGTGACTGGCATGTGCATAGCCTGTGCCTAGCCAGTGTCTAGCCTGTGTCTAGCCTGTGCCTTGCCTGAGACTGGCATGTGCATAGCGTGTGCCTAGCCAGTGTCTAGCCAGTGCCTAGCCTGTGCCTAGCCTGTGCCTAGCCTGTGTCTAGCCTGTGTCTAGCCTGTGCCTTGCCTGTGAGCTGGCATGTGCATAGCCTGTGCCTAGCCAGTGTCTAGCCTGTGTCTAGCCTGTGCCTTGCCTGAGACAGGCATGTGCATAGCGTGTGCCTAGCCAGTGTCTAGCCAGTGCCTAGTCTGTGCATAGCCAGTGTATAGCCTTTGTCTAGCCTGTCCATAGCCTGTGTCTAGCCTGTGCCCAGCCAGTGTATAGCCTCTGTCTAGCCTGTGTCTAGTCTGTGCCTAGCCTGTGCCTAGCCTGTGCCTAGCCTGTGCCTAGCCTGTGCCTAGCCTGTGCCTAGCCTGTGCCTAGCCTGTGACTAGCCTGTGACTGGCCTGTGCCTAGCCTGTGTCTAGCCTGTGTCTAGCCTGTGTCTAGCCTGTGTCTAGCCTGTGTCTAGCCTGTGTCTAGCCTGTGTCCAGCCTGTGTCTAGCCTGTGTCTAGCCCGTGTCTAGCCTTTGTCTAGCCTGTGTCTAGCCTGTGTCTAGCCTGTGTCTAGCCTGTGTCTAGCATGTGTCTAGCCTGTGTCTAGCCTGTGTCTAGTCAGTGTCTAGCCGGTGTCTAGCCGGTGTCTAGCATGTGCCTAGCCTGTGCCTAGCCTGTGCCTAGCCTGTGACTGGCCTGTGCCTAGCCTGTGACTAGCTTGTGCCTAGCCAGTGCCTAGCCTGTGCCTAGCCTGTGCCTAGCCTGTGCCTAGCCTGTGTCTAGCCTGTGTCTAGCCTGTGTCTAGCCTGTGTCTAGCCTGTGTCTAGCCTGTGTCTAGCCTGTGTCTAGCCTGTGTCTAGCCTTTGTCTAGCCTGTGCCTAGCCTGTGTCTAGCCTGTGTCTAGCCTGTGTCTAGCCTGTGTCTAGCCTGTTTCTAGCCTGTGTCTAGCCTGTGTCTAGCCTATGTCTAGCTTGTGTCTAGCCTGTGTCTAGCCTGTGTCTAGCCTGTGCCTAGCCTGTGTCTAGCCTGTGTCTAGCCTGTGTCTAGCCTGTGACTAGTCTGTGTCTAGCCTGTGTCTAGCCTGTGCCTTGCCTGTGTCTGGCATGTGACTGGCATGTGCATAGCCTGTGCCTAGCCAGTGTCTAGCCTGTGTCTAGCCTGTGCCTTGCCTAAGACTGGCATGTGCATAGCCTGTGCCTAGCCAGTGTCTAGCCTGTGTCTAGCCTGTGCCTTGCCTGAGACAGGCATGTGCATAGCGTGTGCCTAGCCAGTGTCTAGCCAGTGCCTAGTCTGTGCATAGCCAGTGTATAGCCTTTGTCTAGCCTGTCCATAGCCTGTGTCTAGCCTGTGCCCAGCCAGTGTATAGCCTCTGTCTAGCCTGTGTCTAGTCTGTGTTTAGCCGGTGTCTAGCCGGTGTCTAGCCTGTGCCTAGCCTGTGCCTAGCCTGTGCCTAGCCTGTGCCTAGCCTGTGACTAGCCTGTGACTGGCCTGTGCCTAGCCTGTGTCTAGCCTGTGTCTAGCCTGTGTCTAGCCTGTGTCTAGCCTGTGTCTAGCCTGTGTCTAGCCTGTGTCCAGCCTGTGTCTAGCCTGTGTCTAGCCCGTGTCTAGCCTTTGTCTAGCCTGTGTCTAGCCTGTGTCTAGCCTGTGTCTAGCCTGTGTCTAGCATGTGTCTAGCCTGTGTCTAGCCTGTGTCTAGTCAGTGTCTAGCCGGTGTCTAGCCGGTGTCTAGCATGTGCCTAGCCTGTGCCTAGCCTGTGCCTAGCCTGTGACTGGCCTGTGCCTAGCCTGTGACTAGCTTGTGCCTAGCCAGTGCCTAGCCTGTGCCTAGCCTGTGCCTAGCCTGTGCCTAGCCTGTGTCTAGCCTGTGTCTAGCCTGTGTCCAGCCTGTGTCTAGCCTGTGTCCAGCCTGTGTCTAGCCTGTGTCTAGCCTGTGTCCAGCCTGTGTCTAGCCTGTGTCTAGCCTGTGTCTAGCCTGTGTCTAGCCTGTGTCTAGCCTTTGTCTAGCCTGTGCCTAGCCTGTGTCTAGCCTGTGTCTAGCCTGTGTCTAGCCTGTGTCTAGCCTGTTTCTAGCCTGTGTCTAGCCTGTGTCTAGCCTATGTCTAGCTTGTGTCTAGCCTGTGTCTAGCCTGTGTCTAGCCTGTGCCTAGCCTGTGTCTAGCCTGTGTCTAGCCTGTGTCTAGCCTGTGACTAGTCTGTGTCTAGCCTGTGTCTAGCCTGTGCCTTGCCTGTGTCTGGCATGTGACTGGCATGTGCATAGCCTGTGCCTAGCCAGTGTCTAGCCTGTGTCTAGCCTGTGCCTTGCCTAAGACTGGCATGTGCATAGCGTGTGCCTAGCCAGTGTCTAGCCTGTGTCTAGCCTGTGCCTTGCCAGAGACTGGCATGTGCATAGCGTGTGCCTAGCCAGTGTCTAGCCAGTGCCTAGCCTGTGCCTAGCCTGTGTCTAACCTGTGTCTAGCCTGTGCCTTGCCTGTGACTGGCATGTGCATACCCTGTGCCTAGCCAGTGTCTAGCCTGTGTCTAGCCTGTGCCTTGCCTGAGACAGGCATGTGCATAGCGTGTGCCTAGCCAGTGTCTAGCCAGTGCCTAGCCTGTGCCTAGCCAGTGCCTAGCCTGTGCCTAGCCTGTGCCTAGCCTGTGTCTAGCCTGTGTCTAGCCTGTGCCTAGCCTGTGTCTAGCCTGTGTCTAGCCTGTGCCTTGCCTGAGACAGGCATGTGCATAGCCTGTGCCTAGCCAGTGTCCAGCCAGTGCCTAGCCAGTGCCTAGCCAGTGCCTAGCCAGTGTCTAGCCAGTGCCAAGCCTGTGCCTAGCCAGTGTCTAGCCTTTGTCTAGCCTGTGCATAGCCTGTGTCTAGCCTGTGTCTAGCCTGTGCCTAGCCTGTGCCTAGCCAGTGTCTAGCCTGTGTCTAGCCTGTGCCTTGCTTGAGACAGGCATGTGCATAGCGTGTGCCTAGCCAGTGTCTAGCCAGTGCCTAGCCTGTGCCTAGCCTGTGTCTAGCCTGTGTCTAGCCTGTGCCTTGCCTGTGACTGGCATGTGTCTAGCCTGTGTCTAGCTTGTGTCTAGCCTGTGTCCAGCCTGTGTCTGGCCTGTGTCTAGCCTGTGTCTAGCCTGTGCCTTGCCTGTGACTGGCATGTGCATAGCCTGTGCCTAGCCTGTGCCTAGCCTGTGCCTAGCCTGTGCCTAGCCTGTGCCTAGCCTGTGCCTAGCCTGTGCCTAGCCTGTGCCTAGCCTGTGCCTAGCCTGTGCCTAGCCTGTGCCTAGCCTGTGTCTAGCCTGTGCCTAGCCTGTGCCTAGCCTTTGCCTAGCCTGTGTCTAGCCTGTGTCTAGTCTGTGTCTAGCCTGTGTCTAGCCTGTGTCTAGCCTGTGCCTTGCCTGAGACTGGCATATGCATAGCGTGTGCCTAGCCAGTGTCTAGCCAGTGCCTAGCCTGTGCCTAGCCAGTGTCCAGCCTTTGTCTAGCAAGTGTCTAGCCTGTGCCTAGCCAGCGTATAGACTGTGCCTAGCCTGTGCCTAGCCTGTGCCTAGCCTGTGCCTAGCCTGTGCCTAGCCTGTGCCTAGCCTGTGCCTAACCTGTGCCTAGCCTGTGCCTAGCCTGTGCCTAGCCTGTGCCTAGCCTGTGCCTAGCCTGTGCCTAGCCTGTGCCTAGCCTTTGCCTAGCCTGTGTCTAGCCTGTGTCTAGCCTGTGCATTGCCTGAGACTGGCATGTGCATAGCGTGTGCCTAGCCAGTGTCTAGCCAGTGCCTAGCCTGTGCCTAGCCAGTGTCCAGCCTTTGTCTAGCCAGTGTCTAGCCTGTGCCTAGCCAGTGTCTAGCCTGTGCCCAGCCAGTGTCTAGCCTGTGTCTAGCCTGTGCCTAGCCCTTGCCTAGCCAGTGTCTAGCCAGTGCCTAGCTTGTGCCTAGCCAGTGTCTAGCCTTTGTCTAGCCTGTGCATAGCCAGATTCTAGCCTGTGCCTAGCCCGTGTATAGCCTCTGTCTAGCCTGTGTCAAGCGTGTGTCTAGCCTGTGTCTAGCATGTGTCTAGCCTGTGTCTAGCCTGTGTCTACCCTGTGTTTAGCCCGTGCCTTGCCTGAGACAGGCATGTGCATAGCGTGTGCCTAGCCAGAGTCTAGCCCGTACCTAGCCTGTGCCTAGCCAGTGTCTAGCCTTTGTCTAGCCTGTGCATAGCCTGTGTCTAGCCTGTGCCTAGCCAGTGTATAGCCCGTGCCTAGCCAGTGTATAGCCCGTGCCTTGCCTGAGACAGGCATGTGCATAGCGTGTGCCTAGCCAGAGTCTAGCCAGTGTCTAGCCTGTGTCTAGCCTGTGCCTAGCCTGTGCCTAGCCTGTGCCTTGCCTGTGACTGGCATGTGCATAGCCTGTGCCTACCCAGTGTCTAGCCTATGTCTAGCCTGTGCCTTGCCTGAGACTGGCATGTGCATAGCCTGTGCCTAGCCAGTGTCTAGCCTGTGTCTAGCCTGTGCCTTGCCTGAGACTGGCATGTGCATAGCGTGTGCCTAGCCGGTGTCTAGCCTGTGTCTAGCCTGTGTCTAGCCTGTGTCTAGCCTGTGTCTAGCCTGTGTCTAGCCTTTGTCTAGCCTGTGTCGAACCTGTGTCTAGCCAGTGTCTAGCCTGTGCCCAGCCAGTGTCTAGCCTGTGCCTAGCCAGATTCTAGCCTGTGTCTAGCCTGTGCCTTGCCTGAGACTGGCATGTGTATAGCGTATGCCTAGCCAGTGTCTAGCCTGGGTCTAGCCTGTGCCTTGCCTGAGACTGGCATGTGCATAGCGTGTGCCTAGCCAGTGTCTAGCCAATGCCTAGCCTGTGCCTAGCCTGTGCCTAGCTTGTGTCTAGCCAGTGCCTAGCCTGTGCCTGGCCAGTGCAGCCTTTGTCTAGCCTGTGCCTAGCCTGTGCCTAGCCAGTGTCTAGCCTGTGCCCAGCCAGTGACTAGCCTGTGTGTAGCCTGTGCCTAGCCAATTTCTAGCTTGTGTCTAGCCTGTGCTTAGCCAGTGTCTAGTCTGTGCCAATCCAGTGTCTAGCCTGTGCCTAGCCAGTGACTGGCATGTGCATAGCCTGTGCCTAGCCAGTGTCTAGCCTGTGTCTAGCCTGTGCCTAGCCTGTGCCTAGCCTGTGCCTAGCCTGTGCCTAGCCTGTGCCTAGCCTGTGTCTAGCCTGTGTCTAGCCTGTGTCTAGCCTGTGTCTAGCCTGTGCCTTGCCTGAGACTGGCATGTGCATAGCCTGTGCCTTGCCTGAGACTGGCATGTGCATAGCGTGTGCCTAGCCAGTGTCTAGCCTGTGCCTTGCCAGAGACTGCCATGTGCATAGCGTGTGCCTAGCCAGTGTCTAGCCAGTGCCTAGCCTGTGTCTAGCCTGTGCATTGCCTGTGACTGGCATGTGCATAGCCTGTGCCTTACCAGTGTCTAGCCTGTGTCTAGCCTGTGCCTTGCCTGTGACTGGCATGTGCATAGCCTGTGCCTAGCCAGTGTCTAGCCTGTGTCTAGCCTGTGTCTAGCCAGTGTCTAGCCTGTGTCTAGCCTGTGTCTAGCCTGTGCCAAGTCTGTGTCTAGCCTGTGTCTAGCCTGTGTTTAGCCTGTGCCTTGCCTGTGACTGGCATGTGCATAGCCTGTGCCTAGCCAGTGCCTAGCCTGTGACTAGCCAGTGCCTAGCCTGTGCCTGGCCAGTGCAGCCTTTGTCTAGCCTGTGCCTAGCCAGTGTCTAGCCTGTGCCCAGCCAGTGACTAGCCTGTGTGTTGCCTGTGCCTAGCCAATTTCTAGCTTGTGTCTAGCCTGTGCTTAGCCAGTGTCTAGTCTGTGCCAATCCAGTGTCTAGCCTGTGCCTAGCCAGTGTCTAGCCTGTGTCTAGCCTGTGCCTTGCCAGTGACTGGCATGTGCATAGCCTGTGCCTAGCCAGTGTCTAGCCTGTGTCTAGCCTGTGCCTAGCCTGTGCCTAGCCTGTGCCTAGCCTGTGCCTAGCCTGTGTCTAGCCTGTGTCTAGCCTGTGCCTTGCCTGAGACTGGCATGTGCATAGCCTGTGCCTTGCCTGAGACTGGCATGTGCATAGCGTGTGCCTAGCCAGTGTCTAGCCTGTGCCTTGCCAGAGACTGCCATGAGCATAGCGTGTGCCTAGCCAGTGTCTAGCCAGTGCCTAGCCTGTGTCTAGCCTGTGCCTTGCCTGTGACTGGCATGTGCATAGCCTGTGCCTTACCAGTGTCTAGCCTGTGTCTAGCCTGTGCCTTGCCTGTGACTGGCATGTGCCTAGCCTGTGCCTAGCCTGTGCCTAGCCTGTGCCTAGCCTGTGCCTAGCCTGTGCCTAACCTGTGCCTAGCCTGTGCCTAGCCTGTGCCTAGCCTGTGCCTAGCCTGTGCCTAGCCTGTGCCTAGCCTGTGCCTAGCCTTTGCCTAGCCTGTGTCTAGCCTGTGTCTAGCCTGTGCCTTGCCTGAGACTGGCATGTGCATAGCGTGTGCCTAGCCAGTGTCTAGCCAGTGCCTAGCCTGTGCCTAGCCAGTGTCCAGCCTTTGTCTAGCCAGTGTCTAGCCTGTGCCTAGCCAGTGTCTAGCCTGTGCCCAGCCAGTGTCTAGCCTGTGTCTAGCCTGTGCCTAGCCCTTGCCTAGCCAGTGTCTAGCCAGTGCCTAGCTTGTGCCTAGCCAGTGTCTAGCCTTTGTCTAGCCTGTGCATAGCCAGATTCTAGCCTGTGCCTAGCCCGTGTATAGCCTCTGTCTAGCCTGTGTCAAGCGTGTGTCTAGCCTGTGTCTAGCATGTGTCTAGCCTGTGTCTAGCCTGTGTCTACCCTGTGTTTAGCCCGTGCCTTGCCTGAGACAGGCATGTGCATAGCGTGTGCCTAGCCAGAGTCTAGCCCGTACCTAGCCTGTGCCTAGCCAGTGTCTAGCCTTTGTCTAGCCTGTGCATAGCCTGTGTCTAGCCTGTGCCTAGCCAGTGTATAGCCCGTGCCTAGCCAGTGTATAGCCCGTGCCTTGCCTGAGACAGGCATGTGCATAGCGTGTGCCTAGCCAGAGTCTAGCCAGTGTCTAGCCTGTGTCTAGCCTGTGCCTAGCCTGTGCCTAGCCTGTGCCTTGCCTGTGACTGGCATGTGCATAGCCTGTGCCTACCCAGTGTCTAGCCTATGTCTAGCCTGTGCCTTGCCTGAGACTGGCATGTGCATAGCCTGTGCCTAGCCAGTGTCTAGCCTGTGTCTAGCCTGTGCCTTGCCTGAGACTGGCATGTGCATAGCGTGTGCCTAGCCGGTGTCTAGCCTGTGTCTAGCCTGTGTCTAGCCTGTGTCTAGCCTGTGTCTAGCCTGTGTCTAGCCTTTGTCTAGCCTGTGTCGAACCTGTGTCTAGCCAGTGTCTAGCCTGTGCCCAGCCAGTGTCTAGCCTGTGCCTAGCCAGATTCTAGCCTGTGTCTAGCCTGTGCCTTGCCTGAGACTGGCATGTGTATAGCGTATGCCTAGCCAGTGTCTAGCCTGGGTCTAGCCTGTGCCTTGCCTGAGACTGGCATGTGCATAGCGTGTGCCTAGCCAGTGTCTAGCCAATGCCTAGCCTGTGCCTAGCCTGTGCCTAGCTTGTGTCTAGCCAGTGCCTAGCCTGTGCCTGGCCAGTGCAGCCTTTGTCTAGCCTGTGCCTAGCCTGTGCCTAGCCAGTGTCTAGCCTGTGCCCAGCCAGTGACTAGCCTGTGTGTAGCCTGTGCCTAGCCAATTTCTAGCTTGTGTCTAGCCTGTGCTTAGCCAGTGTCTAGTCTGTGCCAATCCAGTGTCTAGCCTGTGCCTAGCCAGTGACTGGCATGTGCATAGCCTGTGCCTAGCCAGTGTCTAGCCTGTGTCTAGCCTGTGCCTAGCCTGTGCCTAGGCTGTGCCTAGCCTGTGCCTAGCCTGTGTCTAGCCTGTGTCTAGCCTGTGTCTAGCCTGTGTCTAGCCTGTGCCTTGCCTGAGACTGGCATGTGCATAGCCTGTGCCTTGCCTGAGACTGGCATGTGCATAGCGTGTGCCTAGCCAGTGTCTAGCCTGTGCCTTGCCAGAGACTGCCATGTGCATAGCGTGTGCCTAGCCAGTGTCTAGCCAGTGCCTAGCCTGTGTCTAGCCTGTGCATTGCCTGTGACTGGCATGTGCATAGCCTGTGCCTTACCAGTGTCTAGCCTGTGTCTAGCCTGTGCCTTGCCTGTGACTGGCATGTGCATAGCCTGTGCCTAGCCAGTGTCTAGCCTGTGTCTAGCCTGTGTCTAGCCAGTGTCTAGCCTGTGTCTAGCCTGTGTCTAGCCTGTGCCAAGTCTGTGTCTAGCCTGTGTCTAGCCTGTGTTTAGCCTGTGCCTTGCCTGTGACTGGCATGTGCATAGCCTGTGCCTAGCCAGTGCCTAGCCTGTGACTAGCCAGTGCCTAGCCTGTGCCTGGCCAGTGCAGCCTTTGTCTAGCCTGTGCCTAGCCAGTGTCTAGCCTGTGCCCAGCCAGTGACTAGCCTGTGTGTTGCCTGTGCCTAGCCAATTTCTAGCTTGTGTCTAGCCTGTGCTTAGCCAGTGTCTAGTCTGTGCCAATCCAGTGTCTAGCCTGTGCCTAGCCAGTGTCTAGCCTGTGTCTAGCCTGTGCCTTGCCAGTGACTGGCATGTGCATAGCCTGTGCCTAGCCAGTGTCTAGCCTGTTTCTAGCCTGTGCCTAGCCTGTGCCTAGCCTGTGCCTAGCCTGTGCCTAGCCTGTGTCTAGCCTGTGTCTAGCCTGTGCCTTGCCTGAGACTGGCATGTGCATAGCCTGTGCCTTGCCTGAGACTGGCATGTGCATAGCGTGTGCCTAGCCAGTGTCTAGCCTGTGCCTTGCCAGAGACTGCCATGAGCATAGCGTGTGCCTAGCCAGTGTCTAGCCAGTGCCTAGCCTGTGTCTAGCCTGTGCCTTGCCTGTGACTGGCATGTGCATAGCCTGTGCCTTACCAGTGTCTAGCCTGTGTCTAGCCTGTGCCTTGCCTGTGACTGGCATGTGCATAGCCTGTGCCTAGCCAGTGTCTAGCCTGTGTCTAGCCTGTGTCTAGCCAGTGTCTAGCCTGTGTCAACCTGTGTCTAACCTGTGCCAAGCCTGTGTCTAGCCTGTGTCTAGCCTGTGTTTAGCCTGTGCCTTGCCTGTGACTGGCATGTGCATAGCCTGTGCCTAGCCAGTGTCTAGCCTGTGTCTAGCCTGTGCCTTGCCTGAGACAGGCATGTGCATAGCGTGTGCCTAGCCAGTGTCTAGCCAGTGCCTAGCCTGTGCCTAGCCAGTGTCTAGCCTTTGTCTAGCCTGTGCATAGCCTGTGTCTAGCCTGTGCCTAGCCAGTGTATAGCCTCTGTCTAGCCTGTGTCTAATCTGTGTCTAGCCGGTGTCTAGCCTGTGCCTAGCCTGTGCCTTGCCTGTGACTGGCATGTGCATAGCCTGTACTTAGCCAGTGTCTAGCCTGTGTCTAGTCTGTGCCTTGCCTGAGACAGGCATGTGCATAGCGTGTGCCTAGCCAGTGTCTAGCCAGTGCCTAGCCTGTGCCTAGCCAGTGTCTAGCCTTTGTCTAGCCTGTGCATAGCCTGTGTCTAGCCTGCGCCTAGCCAGTGTATAGCCTCTGTCTAGCCGGTGTCTAGCCTGTGTCTAGCCTGTGGCTAGCCTGTGCCTAGCCTGTGACTGGCCTGTGCCTAGCCAGTGTCTAGCCTGTGCCTAGCCAGTGTCTAGCCTGTGTCTAGCCTGTGCCTTGCCTGTGACTGGCATGTGCATAGCCTTTGCCCAGCCAGTGTCTAGCTTGTGCCTTGCCTGAGACAGGCATGTGCATAGCGTGTGCCTAGCCAGTGTCTAGCCAGTGCCTAGCCTGTGCCTAGCCAGTGTCTAGCCTTTGTCTAGCCTGTGCATAGCCTGTGTCTAGCCTGTGCCTAGCCAGTGTAAAACCTCTGTCTAGCCTGTGACTAGTCTGTGTCTAGCCGGTGTCTAGCCTGTGCCTAGCCTGTGCCTAGCCTGTGACTGGCCTGTGCCTAGCCAAGGTCTAGCCAGTGCCTAGCCTGTGCCTAGCCAGTGTCTAGCCTTTGTCTAGCCTGTGTCTAGCCTGTGTCTAGCCTGTGCCTTGCCTGTGACTGGCATGTGCATAGCCTGTGTCTAGCCTGTGTCTAGCCTGTGTCTAGCCTGTGTCTAGCCTGTGTCTAGCCTGTGTCTAGCCTGTGCCTTGCCTGTGACTGGCATGTGCATAGCCTGTGCCTAGCCAGTGTCTAGCCTGTGTCTAGCCTGTGCCTTGCCTGAGACTGGCATGTGCATAGCGTGTGCCTAGCCAGTGTCTAGCCTGTGTCTAGCCTGTGCCTTGCCTGAGACTGGCATGTGCATAGCCTGTGCCTAGCCAGTGTCTAGCCTGTGTCAAGCCTGTGCCTAGCCTGTGTCTAGCCTATGTCTAGCCTGTGCCTTGCCAGTGACTGGCATGTGCATAGCCTGTGCCTAGCCAGTGTCTAGCCTGTGTCTAGCCTGTGTCTAGCCTGTGCCTTGCCTGAGACTGGCATGTGCATAGCGTGTGCCTAGCCAGTGTCTAGCCAGTGCCTAGCCTGTGCATAGCCTGTGCCTAGCCAGTGTCTAGCCTGTGTCTAGCCTGTGCCTTGCCTGTGACTGGCATGTGCATAGCCTGTGCCTAGCCAGTGTCTAGCCTGTGTCTAGCCTGTGCCTTGCCTGAGATTGGCATGTGCATAGCGTGTGCCTAGCCAGTGTCTAGCCTGTGCCCAGCCTTTGTCTAGCCTGTGTCTAGCCTCTGTCTAGGCTGTGCCTTGCCTGTGACTGGCATGTGCATAGCCTGTGTCTAGCCTGTGTCTAGCCTGTGCCTTGCCTGAGACTGGCATGTGCATAGCGTGTGCCTAGCCAGTGTCTAGCCTGTGTCTAGCCTGTGCCTAGCCTGTGTCTAGCCTGTGCCTAGCCTGTGTCTAGCATGTGTCTAGCCTGTGTCTAGCCTGTGTCTAGCCTGTGCCTTGCCTGAGACTGGCATGTGCATAGCGTGTGGCTAGCCAGTGTCTAGCCAGTGCCTAGCCTGTGCCTAGCCTGTGCCTAGCCTGTGCCTAGCCTGTGCCTAGCCTGTGCCTAGCCAGTGTCTAGCCTGTGTCTAGCCTGTGCCTAGCCTGTGTCTAGCCTGTGCCTTGCCTGTGACTGGCATGTGCATAGCCTGTGCCTAGCCAGTGTCTAGCCTGTGTCTAGCCTGTGCCTTGCCTGAGACTGGCATGTGCATAGCGTGTGCCTAGCCAGTGTCTAGCCAGTGCCTAGCCTGTGCCTAGCCAGTGTCTAGCCTTTGTCTAGCCTGTGCATAGCCTGTGTCTAGCCTGTGCCTAGCCAGTGTATAGCCTCTGTCTAGCCTGTGTCTATTCAGTGTCTAGCCGGTGTCTAGCCGGTGTCTAGCCTGTGCCTAGCCTGTGACTGGCCTATGCCTAGCCTGTGTCTAGCCTGTGTCTAGCCTGTGTCTAGCCTGTGTCTAGCCTGTGTCTAGCCTGTGTCTAGCCTGTGTCTAGCCTGTGTCAAGCCTGTGTCTAGCCTGTGTCTAGCCTTTGTCTAGCCTTTGTCTAGCCTGTGCCTAGCCTGTGTCTAGCCTGTTGTAGTGTATCTACCCTCAATATGTAGAGTAGAGTTAGTATGTAAGTAAAGTATATACATTGTGACACTTTGTCACACAAATCATAATAAACATAAAATCAAAAGAACCCCCAACACTTGCATAAACATTCCAGCTCTTGAAATACGATCTAACGCTTATACATAAGCCGATCGCGGAGCATGAGAATGCCGAGCATGCACTTAGCAGCTCAAGTGGTCAAGCTATACATAACATATGTATGCCTTCTGCATACACATGTATATGTATACAATATAACAAACACATAGTCTTAAGCACACCATGTACGGGTAGCTGTACCCAAGAACAGCAATATCAATTCATTCGAATAAAAAGATTCAAACAGAGCTGACGCTCCAAGCTCCCGTAATAAAACAAATCTAAATCTAAAACATCTCATCAACGTTATTTCATACAACTTCAACTTTATTACATGGCGACCGTGACTCGGTCTCGAGTCTGTCTCTGTAGTGTGTGTGTCCGTGTATGTGCGAGTGACTTAAAACTGTGCTGCAAGTGATGTTCACGCTACCTGCTGTATTCTGCTACACAAAAATGATTCATGTTCAATACAAATAAAATACAATAAATAAATCAAAATAAATGTGCACCAAAAACCAGATTGTGTGACACGCCACGTAATGAGCAGACAGCAAAACGAGTAGCAAACGACAGCACCAAACGCACAAAAACACACAAAACACACAGACACAAGCGGCAATTGATGGCAGACGAGCCACAATTAGCCGAAGCGCAACCCGAAATACAGAGGGACCAGCCAACGCTGGAAGAAGCGCTGGAACTAAACCCCGCCGATGGACCCCGCCCACTCACAATAGCTGAGTACCGGGCACGCCAAGAGAAGCGCCAACCCAGGAAACACAAACGCTCTGGACGAAGAGTGAAGCTTCTACAACAACGCCGACTGGTCAAGGAAATGACCCAGTTGGCCAAGGAGGAATCGGCCCGGCAACGCTACAAAGAGCGTCTGGAAATTATTGAAGGAGAACTTCGCCAAAGTGCGAAGACACGCAAACGGGCTGCTTAAATGCAAATGCCCCAATTTGCCATAGATTTAAATTAAACCCAAGCCGAGGCGGGAAACCGCTGCTTGGAAAAAACTAACAACAAAACTGTCAGGCTATATACTAAAAAATGTGGTTGGAGAATTTTTTTTTTAAACTTCTAATGAAATGTAAACTTGACTTGTGAGCCAACCACATTAAAACTATCAAATTTCCATGTCTCTGGCACTTGTATATATTTAATACAAGTTGCAAATATTCAAAGTAAATTCATTAAATTTCAATATTCAATATAAAAATTTTTTCAAACTTTATTTCAAATAAATTGAGAGATTGAACAGATTTCATTTCTTTTTCTTTTTTGCAAATTAATTTTTCCAAAATGGGTTCTACTGAATCAAGAGTAGATCACCCAACAGCCAATGTAATTAATGAAGTCAGAATAATTGATCACAAAGATAAACTACAAAATATATTTATCTTGTTATTGATTATGACTGTCATATCAATTTTGAGTTTGACCCTTAAAATTTATCAGGAACATAACAAAAGACTTAAGAAAAGATATCAGAGCCGTGCAGATGGCCTAGACAAGATATAGGAAAAACAAAATAGGTAGACATCCTTCTTGTCAAATACATTTATATGATTCCAAATTCCACTTTAGAAAACCAAATTGTTGTAAATATAAAAGAAACACCAAATGAGTGATTCACAGTGGGTACACATGGAATGGCCCAAAATAGCAGTGTTAATAAACCATAATAAAGAAGTATTTGACAAATCATATAAATGTGTAAACAAAGAAGCACCTATTAAAGTAGAGACTCTAGAAATACACATAAAGATACTAATAAAAGAATGCAATAACATATGTAGAATAGTCACAACTATAGAAGATAGATTAACAGAAACACATAAGAAACATTGTCATAAAATACTAAGATCTCTCAATAAAAGATTGATCAATATTAGCATCAGACATAATCTAGATATTCAAATACCTGAAGATTTGCATTCATTGGTTAATATAAATGAAAACCAATTACAAAATCTTGAGGAGTCTAAAGGTGATATTGACATTGAAATCGAAAGCGATATTGAGTCGTTACCAGAAGACATTGAAATAAAAGACAACGAAACCAAAATGCCAGACCAAATTGAGAAAGATAGAGAATATGTTCGACAATTGTCGACAACAATACCAGAATTCGATGGCAAAAAGTCATCATTGACACGCTTTATAACAGCGTTAAGAATAACAGATAGAACAAAGGGAACTCAAGAAGATCTAGCAGTAGAGATAATAAAATCAAAAATAATAGGACCAATTTTATACAAAGTAACAAATGAAACAACCATCAGAGGCATCATTGACATACTAAATAGTAATGTAAAAGGTGAATCAGCTGAAGTTGTAAAAGCAAAGTTACTAAATATTAAACAGAAAGGGAAAACAGCCTCCCAATACACCACTGAAATTGACAATTTGCGTAAGCAATTAGAAACTATATATATTGACTTAGGCCTTTCAGCCGAAATTGCGGATAACTTCGCAACTAAAGAGTCAATACAAGCAATGACTAAAAATTGTGAATACGAAAAGCTACGAGTAATACTCGAAGCTGGTAATTACAATACATTCAGTGATGCAGCAGGAAAATACATACACTGTTCCACTGAAATGACAGGCAGTCCTAGTAGCGTCCTATATTTCAACAATGGACAACATAACTACAGGGGAAATAACAACTATCGCGGCCGAGGCCGAGGCCGAGGTAATCGCGGTGGTTACAATACCAATTACAACAACAGAGGTAATTTCAGAGGAAATTACAGAGAAAACAACCGAGGAAGGAATAATTCCAACCGAGGTAATAGACAAAATCAAAATAACAATAACAATAACAATGTCCGAGCAATCGAAGCTGCTAGTACATCACAAAATGCTACAGCTTCGGGAAACTAAATAAGACGGTTCACACAATCAATCTTAATTTCAACATTTTCATACATGTGCATAATAATAATACGAATACAAAATTAACATTTTTAATAGATACAGGAGCAGATATTTCACTTATCAAAAACAGCTCAGATAATTTCCAAGACATAGACCAAAATACAATAACAAACATTTTTGGAGTTGGAGAAGGTTCAACAACCTCTCTAGGTCTAGTAAACATAGAACTAGCAACAAATAATTACATAATTCCACATAATTTCCACATAGTTAATTCTAATTTCCCAATACCCACAGATGGAATCATCGGAATAGACTTTATAAAGAAATACAATTGCAAATTAGATTTTAATACAGAAGAAGACTGGTTAATTTTGCGACCAGACAATATCACTTGTCCAATAAACGTACCAATAACACATACAATAGGCAATAACTCAACATTATTACCAGCCCGATCCGAAGTAGTCCGACTAATTAAATTAGATACATCCGATGAACAGATCCTCATTCCTAATCAAGAAATAGACACAGGCATCTTTATTGCAAATACAATAACGACTAGTAAAAACACAGTAATTCGTATAATAAACACAACCAAAAGAAACCAAATAATAAATATTGAAAAGATACAATTTGAAAGTCTTAACAAATATGAAATAGTAAAAACAATAGATAACGAAAGAAATGAACATATGAAGCATCTAGCCTGTGTCTAGCCTGTGTCTAGCCTGTGTCTAGCCTGTGTCTAGCCTGTGCCTAGCCTGTGCCTAGCCTGTGCCTAGCCTGTGTCTAGCCTGTGTCTAGCCTGTGCCTTGCCTGAGACTGGCATGTGCATAGCCTGTGCCTAGCCAGTGTTTAGCCTGTGTCTAGCCTGTGCCTTGCCTGAGACTGGCATGTGCATAGCGTGTGCCTAGCCAGTGTCTAGCCTGTGCCTTGCCAGAGACTGGCAGTTGCATAGCGTGTGCCTAGCCAGTGTATAGCCAGTGCCTAGCCTGTGTCTAGCCTGTGTCTAGCCTGTGCCTTGCCTGTGACTGGCATGTGCATAGCCTGTGCCTTACCAGTGTCTAGCCTGTGTCTAGCCTGTGCCTTGCCTGTGACTGGCATGTGCATAGCCTGTGCCTAGACAGTGTCTAGCCTGTGTCTAGCCTGTGTCTAGCCTGTGTTTAGCCTGTGCCTTGCCTGTGACTGGCATGTGCATAGCCTGTGCCTAGCCAGTGTCTAGCCTGTGCCTTGCCTGAGACAGGCATGTGCATAGCGTGTGCCTAGCCAGTGTCTAGCCAGTGCCTAGCCTGTGCCTAGCCAGTGTCTAGCCTTTGTCTAGCCTGTGCATAGCCTGTGCCTAGCCTGTGCCTAGCCAGTGTATAGCCTCTGTCTAGCCTGTGTCTAATTTGTGTCTAGCCGGTGTCTAGCCTGTGCCTAGCCTGTGCCTAGCCTGTGCCTTGCCTGTGACTGGCATGTGTATAGCCTGTGCCTAGCCAGTGTCTAGCCTGTGCATTGCCTGAGACAGGCATGTGCACAGCGTGTGCCTAGCCAGTGTCTAGCCAATGCCTAGCCTGTGCCTAGCCAGTGTCTAGCCTTTGTCTAGCCTGTGCATAGCCTGTGTCTAGCCTGTGCCTAGCCAGTGTAAAGCCTCTGTCTAGCCTGTGTCTAGCCTGTGTCCAGCCTGTGCCTAGCCAGTGTCTAGCCTGTGTCTAGCCTGTGCCTTGCCTGAGACTGGCATGTGCATAGCGTGTGCCTAGCCAGTGTCTAGCCTGTGTCTAGCCTGTGCCTTGCCTGAGACTGGCATGTGCATAGCCTGTGCCTAGCCAGTGTCTAGCCTGTGTCTAGCCTGTGCCTAGCCTGTGTCTAGCCAATGTCTAGCCTGTGCCTTGCCTGTGACTGGCATGTGCATAGCCTGTGCCTAGCCAGTGTCCAGCCTGTGTCTAGCCTGTGTCTAGCCTGTGCCTTGCCTGAGACTGGCATGTGCATAGCGTGTGCCTAGCCAGTGTCTAGCCAGTGCCTAGCCTGTGCATAGCCTGTGCCTAGCCAGTGTCTAGCCTGTGTCTAGCCTGTGCCTAGCCTGTGTCTAGCCTTTGTCTAGCCTGTGCATAGCCTGTGTCTAGCCTGTGCCTAGCCAGTGTAAAGCCTCTGTCTAGCCTGTGTCTAGCCTGTGTCCAGCCTGTGCCTAGCCAGTGTCTAGCCTGTGTCTAGCCTGTGCCTTGCCTGAGACTGGCATGTGCATAGCGTGTGCCTAGCCAGTGTCTAGCCTGTGTCTAGCCTGTGCCTTGCCTGAGACTGGCATGTGCATAGCCTGTGCCTAGCCAGTGTCTAGCCTGTGTCTAGCCTGTGCCTAGCCTGTGTCTAGCCAATGTCTAGCCTGTGCCTTGCCTGTGACTGGCATGTGCATAGCCTGTGCCTAGCCAGTGTCTAGCCTGTGTCTAGCCTGTGTCTAGCCTGTGCCTTGCCTGAGACTGGCATGTGCATAGCGTGTGCCTAGCCAGTGTCTAGCCAGTGCCTAGCCTGTGCATAGCCTGTGCCTAGCCAGTGTCTAGCCTGTGTCTAGCCTGTGCCTAGCCTGTGTCTAGCCTGTGTCTAGCCTGTGCCTTGCCTGTGACTGGCATGTGCATAGCCTGTGCCTAGCCAGTGTCTAGCCTGTGTCTAGCCTGTGCCTTGCCTGAGACTGGCATGTGCATAGCGTGTGCCTAGCCAGTGTCTGGCCAGTGCCTAGCCTGTGCCTAGCCAGTGTCTAGCCTTTGTCTAGCCTGTGTCTAGCCTCTGTCTAGGCTGTGCCTTGCCTGTGACTGGCATGTGCATAGCCTGTGTCTAGCCTGTGTCTAGCCTGTGCCTTGCCTGAGACTGGCATGTGCATAGCCTGTGCCTAGCCAGTGTCTAGCCTGTGTCTAGCCTGTGCCTAGCCGGTGTCTAGCCTATGTCTAGCCTGTGCCTTGCCTGTGACTGGCATGTGCATAGCCTGTGCCTAGCCAGTGTCTAGCCTGTGTCTAGCCTGTGTCTAGCCTGTGTCTAGCCTGTGTCTAGCCTGTGCCTTGCCTGAGACTGGCATGTGCATAGCGTGTGCCTAGCCAGTGTCTAGCCAGTGCCTAGCCTGTGCCTAGCCTGTGCCTAGCCTGTGCCTAGCCTGTGCCTAGCCTGTGCCTAGCCTGTGCCTAGCCTGTGCCTAGCCTGTGCCTAGCCTGTGCCTAGCCTGTGCCTAGCCTGTGCCTAGCCTGTGCCTAGCCTGTGCCTAGCCAGTGTCCAGCCTGTGTCTAGCCTGTGCCTAGCCTGTGTCTAGCCTGTGCCTTGCCTGTGACTGGCATGTGCATAGCCTGTGCCTAGCCTGTGACTGGCCTGTGTCTATCCTGTGTCTAGCCTGTGTCCAGCCTGTGTCTAGCCTGTGTCTAGCCTGTGCCTAGCCTGTGTCCAGCCTGTGTCTAGCCTGTGTCAAGCCAGTGTCTAGCCTGTGCCTAGACAGTGTCTAGCCTGTGTCTAGCCTGTGCCTTGCCTGTGCCTTGCCTGAGACTGGCATGTGCATAGCCTGTGCCTAGACAGTGTCTAGCCTGTGTCTAGCCTGTGCCTAGCCGGTGTCTAGCCTATGTCTAGCCTGTGCCTTGCCTGTGACTGGCATGTGCATAGCCTGTGCCTAGCCAGTGTCTAGCCTGTGTCTAGCCTGTGTCTAGCCTGTGTCTAGCCTGTGTCTAGCCTGTGCCTTGCCTGAGACTGGCATGTGCATAGCGTGTGCCTAGCCAGTGTCTAGCCAGTGCCTAGCCTGTGCCTAGCCTGTGCCTAGCCTGTGCCTAGCCTGTGCCTAGCCTGTGCCTAGCCTGTGCCTAGCCTGTGCCTAGCCTGTGCCTAGCCTGTGCCTAGCCTGTGCCTAGCCTGTGCCTAGCCTGTGCCTAGCCTGTGCCTAGCCTGTGCCTAGCCAGTGTCCAGCCTGTGTCTAGCCTGTGCCTAGCCTGTGTCTAGCCTGTGCCTTGCCTGTGACTGGCATGTGCATAGCCTGTGCCTAGCCTGTGACTGGCCTGTGTCTAGCCTGTGTCTAGCCTGTGTCCAGCCTGTGTCTAGCCTGTGTCTAGCCTGTGCCTAGCCTGTGTCCAGCCTGTGTCTAGCCTGTGTCAAGCCTGTGTCTAGCCTGTGTCTAGCCTTTGTCTAGCCTGTGCCTAGCCTGTGTCTAGCCTGTGTCTAGCCTGTGTCTAGCCTGTGTCTAGCCTGTGTCTAGCCTGTGTCTAGCCTGTGTCTAGCCTGTGTCTAGCCTGTGTCTAGCCTGTGTCTAGCCTGTGTCTAGCCTGTGTCTAGCCTGTGTCTAGCCTGTGCCTAGCCAGTGTCTAGCCTGTGTCTAGCCTGTGCCTTGCCTGTGACATGCATGTGACTGGCATGTGCATAGCCTGTGCCTAGCCAGTGTCTAGCCTGTGTTTAGCCTGTGCCTTGCCAGTGACTGGCATGTGCATAGCCTGTGCCTAGCCAGTGTCTAGCCTGTGTCTAGCCTGTGCCTAGCCTGTGCCTAGCCTGTGCCTAGCCTGTGCCTAGCCTGTGCCTAGCCTGTGCCTAGCCTGTGCCTAGCCTGTGCCTAGCCTGTGTCTAGCCTGTGTCTAGCCTGTGCCTTGCCTGAGACTGGCATGTGCATAGCCTGTGCCTAGCCAGTGTTTAGCCTGTGTCTAGCCTGTGCCTTGCCTGAGACTGGCATGTGCATAGCGTGTGCCTAGCCAGTGTCTAGCCTGTGCCTTGCCAGAGACTGGCATGTGCATAGCGTGTGCCTAGCCAGTGTCTAGCAGGGGCCTAGCCTGTGTCTAGCCTGTGTCTAGCCTGTGCCTTGCCTGTGACTGGCATGTGCATAGCCTGTGCCTTACCAGTGTCTAGCCTGTTTCTAGCCTGTGCCTTGCCTGTGACTGGCATGTGCTTAGCCTGTGCCTAGCCAGTGTCTAGCCTGTGTCTAGCCTGTGCCTAGCCAGTGTCTAGCCTGTGTCTAGCCTGTGCCAAGCCTGTGTCTAGCCTGTGTCTAGCCTGTGTTTAGCCTGTTCCTTGCCTGTGACTGGCATGTGCATAGCCTGTGCCTAGCCAGTGTCTAGCCTGTGCCTTGCCTGAGACAGGCATGTGCATAGCGTGTGCCTAGCCAGTGCCTAGCCTGTGCCTAGCCAGTGTCTAGCCTTTGTCTAGCCTGTGCATAGCCTGTGCCAAGCCTGTGCCTAGCCAGTGTATAGACTCTGTCTAGCCTGTGTCTAATTTGTGTCTAGCCGGTGTCTAGCCTGTGCCTAGCCTGTGCCTTGCCTGTGACTGGCATGTGCATAGCCTGTGCCTAGCCAGTGTCTAGCCTGTGTCTAGCCTGTGCCTTGCCTGAGACAGTCAGTTGCATAGCGTGTGCCTAGCCAGTGTCTAGCCAATACCTAGCCTGTGCCTAGCCAGTGTCTAGCCTTTGTCTAGCCTGTGCATAGCCTGTGTCTAGCCTGTGCCTAGCCAGTGTATAGCCTCTGTCTTACCGGTGTCTAGCCTGTGTCTAGCCTGTGTCTAGCCTGTGCCTAGCCTGTGCCTAGCCTGTGACTGGCCTGTGCCTAGCCAGTGTCTAGCCTGTGTCTAGCCTGTGCCTTGCCTGTGACTGGCATGTGCATAGCCTGTGCCTAGCCAGTGTCTAGCCTGTGTCTGGCCTGTGCCTAGCCTGAGACAGGCATGTGCATAGCGTGTGCCTAGCCAGTGCCTAGCCTGTGCCTAGCCAGTGTCTAGCCTTTGTGTAGCCTGTGCATAGCCTGTGTCTAGCCTGTGCCTAGCCCTGTGACTGGCATGTGCATAGCCTGTGCCTAGCCAGTGTCTAGCCTGTGTCTAGCCTGTGTCTAGCCTGTGCCTTGCCTGAGACTGGCATGTGCATAGCGTGTGCCTAGCCAGTGTCTAGCCTGTGCCTTGCCTGTGACTAGCCTGTGTCTAGCCTGTGCCTTGCCTGTGACTGGCCTGTGCATAGCCTGTGCCTAGCCAGTGTCTAGCCTGTGTCTAGCCTGTGCCTAGCCTGAGACAGGCATGTGCATAGCGTGTGCCTAGCCAGTGTCTAGCCAGTGCCTAGCCTGTGCCTAGCCAGTGTCTAGCCTTTGTCTAGCCTGTGCATAGCCTGTGTCTAGCCTGTGCCTAGCCAGTGTAAAGCCTCTGTCTAGCCTGTGTCTAGTCTGTGTCTAACCGGTGTCTAGCCGGTGTCTAGCCTGTGCCTAGCCTGTGCCTAGCCTGTGACTGGCCTGTGCCTAGCCAGTGTCTAGCCAGTGCCTAGCCTGTGCCTAGCCTGTGCCTAGCCTGTGTCTAGCCTGTGTCTAGCCTGTGCCTTGCCTGTGACTGGCATGTGCATAGCCTGTGCCTAGCCAGTGTCTAGCCTGTGTCTAGCCTGTGCCTAGCCTGTGTCTAGCCTGTGTCTAGCCTGTGCCTTGCCTGTGACTGGCATGTGCATAGCCTGTGCCTAGCCAGTGTCTAGCCTGTGTCTAGCCTGTGTCTAGCCTGTGCCTTGCCTGAGACTAGCATGTGCATAGCGTGTGCCTAGCCAGTGTCTAGCCAGTGCCTAGCCTGTGCCTAGCCTGTGCCTAGCCTGTGCCTAGCCAGTGTCTAGCCTGTGTGTAGCCTGTGCCTAGCCTGTGTCTAGCCTGTGCCTTGCCTGTGACTGGCATGTGCATAGCCTGTGCCTAGTCAGTGTCTAGCCTGTGTCTAGCCTGTGTCTAGCCTGTGCCTTGCCTGAGACTGGCATGTGCATAGCGTGTGCCTAGCCAGTGTCTAGCCAGTGCCTAGCCTGTGCCTAGCCAGTGTATAGCCTTTGTCTAGCCTGTGCATAGCCTGTGTCTAGCCTGTGCCTAGCCAGTGTATAGCCTCTGTCTAGGCTGTGTCTAGTCAGTGTCTAGCCGGTGTCTAGCCGGTGTCTAGCCCGTGCCTAGCCTGTGCCTAGCCTGTGACTGGCCAATGCTTAGCCTGTGTCTAGCCTGTGTCTAGCCTGTGTCTAGCCTGTGTCCAGCCTGTGTCTAGCCTGTTTCTAGCCTGTGTCTAGCCTGTCTCTAGTCTGTGTCTAGCCTGTGTCTAGCCTGTGTCTAGCTTGTGTCTAGCCTGTGTCTAGCCTGTGTCTAGCCTGTGCCTAGCCTGTGTCTAGCCTGTGTCTAGCCTGTGTCTAGCCTGTGTCTAGCCTGTGTCTAGCCTGTGTCTAGCCTGTGTCTAGCCTGTGTCTAGCCTGTGTCTAGCCTGTGTCTAGCCTGTGTCTAGCCTGTGTCTAGCCTGTGCCTAGCCAGTGTCTAGCCTGTGTCTAGCCTGTGCCTTGCCTGTGACATGCATGTGAGTGGCATGTGCATAGCCTGTGCCTAGCCAGTGTCTAGCCTGTGTCTAGCCTGTGCCTTGCCAGTGACTGGCATGTGCATAGCCTGTGCCTATCAGGTGTCTAGCCTGTGTCTAGCCTGTGCCTAGCCTGTGCCTAGCCTGTGCCTAGCCTGTGCCTAGCCTGTGTCTAGCCTGTGTCTAGCCTGTGCCTTGCCTGAGACTGGCATGTGCATAGCCTGTGCCTAGCCAGTGTTTAGCCTGTGTCTAGCCTGTGCCTTGCCTGAGACTGGCATGTGCATAGCGTGTGCCTAGCCAGTGTCTAGCCTGGGCCTTGCCAGAGACTGGCATGTGCATAGCGTGTGCCTAGCCAGTGTCTAGCCAGTGCCTAGCCAGTGTCTAGCCTGTGTCTAGCCTGTGCCTTGCCTGTGACTGGCATGTGCATAGCCTATGCCTTACCAGCGTCTAGCCAGTGTCTAGCCTGTGCCTTGCCTGTGACTGGCATGTGCATAGCCTGTGCCTAGCCAGTGTCTAGCCTGTGCCTAGCCAGTGTCTAGCCTGTGTCTAGCCTGTGCCTAGCCAGTGTCTAGCATGTGTCTAGCCTGTGCCAAGCCTGTGTCTAGCCTGTGTCTAGCCTGTGTCTAGCCTGTGCCTTGCCTGTGACTGGCATGTGCATAGCCTGTGCCTAGCCAGTGTCTAGCCAGTGTCTAGCCTGTGCCTTGCCTGAGACAGGCATGTGCATAGCGTGTGCCTAGCCAGTGTCTAGCCAGTGCCTAACCTGTGCCTAGCCAGTGTCTAGCCTTTGTCTAGCCTGTGCATAGCCTGTGTCTAGCCTGTGCCTAGCCAGTGTATAGCCTCTGTCTAGCCTGTGTCTAATCTGTGTCTAGCCGGTGTCTAGCCTGTGCCTAGCCTGTGCCTTGCCTGTGACTGGCATGTGCATAGCCTTTGCCTAGCCAGTGTCTAGCCTGTGCCTTGCCTGAGACAGGCATGTGCATAGCGTGTGCCTAGCCAGTGTCTAGCCAGTGCCTAGCCTGTGCCTAGCCAGTGTCTAGCCAGTGCCTAGCCTGTGCCTAGCCAGTGTCTAGCCTTTGTCTAGCCTGTGCATAGCCTGTGTCTAGCCTGTGCCTAGCCAGTGTATAGCCTCTGTCTAGCCGGTGTCTAGCCTGTGTCTAGCCTGTGCCTAGCCTGTGCCTAGCCTGTGACTGGCCTGTGCGTAGCCAGTGTATAGCCTGTGTCTAGCCTGTGCCTTGCCTGTGACTGGCATGTGCATAGCCTGTGCCTAGCCAGTGTCTAGCCTGTGTCTAGCCTGTGCCTAGCCTGGACAGCCATGTGCATAGCGTGTGCCTAGCCAGTATCTAGCCAGTGCCTAGCCTGTGCCTAGCCTGTGACTGGCCTGTGTCTAGCCTGTGTCTAGCCTGTGTCCAGCCTGTGTCTAGCCTGTGTCTAGCCTTTGTCTAGCCTGTGCCTAGCCTGTGTCTAGCCTGTGTCTAGCCTGTTTCTAGCCTGTGTCTAGCCTGTGTCTAGCTTGTGTCTAGCTTGTGTCTAGCCTGTGTCTAGCCTGTGTCTAGCCTGTGCCTAGCCTGTGTCTAGCCTGTGTCTAGCCTGTGTCTAGCCTGTGTCTAGCCTGTGTCTAGCCTGTGTCTAGCCTGTGTCTAGCCTGTGTCTAGCCTGTGTCTAGCCTGTGCCTAGCCAGTGTCTAGCCTGTGTCTAGCCTGTGCCTTGCCTGTGACATGGCATGTGACTGCATGTGCATAGCCTGTGCCTAGCCAGTGTCTAGCCTGTGTCTAGCCTGTGCCTTGCCAGTGACTGGCATCTGCATAGCCTGTGCCTAGCCAGTGTCTAGCCTCTGCCTAGCCGGTGTCTAGCCTGTGTCTAGCCTGTGTCTAGCCTGTGTCTAGCCTGTGCCTTGCCTGTGACTGGCATGTGCATAGCCTGTGCCTAGCCAGTGTCTAGCCTGTGTCTAGCCTGTGCCTAGCCTGAGACTGGCATGTGCATAGCCTGTGCCTAGCCAGTGTCTAGCCTGTGCCTAGCCTGTGCCTAGCCAGTGTCTAGCCTGTGTCTAGCCTGTGCATAGCCTGTGTCTAGCCTGTGCCTAGCCAGTGTATAGCCTCTGTCTAGCCTGTGTCTAGCCTGTGTCTAGCCTGTGTCTAGCCTGTGTCTAGCCTGTGTCTAGCCTGTGTCTAGCCTGTGTCTAGCCTGTGTCTAGCCTGTGTCTAGCCTGTGTCTAGCCTGTGTCTAGCCTGTGTCTAGCCTGTGCCTAGCCAGTGTCTAGCCTGTGTCTAGCCTGTGCCTTGCCTGTGACATGCATGTGACTGGCATGTGCATAGCCTGTGCCTAGCCAGTGTCTAGCCTGTGTCTAGCCTGTGCCTAGCCAGTGACTGGCATGTGCATAGCCTGTGCCTAGCCAGTGTCTAGCCTGTGTCTAGCCTGTGCCTAGCCTGTGCCTAGCCTGTGCCTAGCCTGTGACTGGCCTGTGCATAGCCTGTGCCTAGCCAGTGTCTAGCCTGTGTCTAGCCTGTGCCTTGCCTGTGACTGGCATGTGCATAGCCTGTGCCTAGCCAGTGTCTAGCCTGTGTCTAGCCTGTGCCTAGCCAGTGTCTAGCCTGTGTCTAGCCTGTGCCAAGCCTGTGTCTAGCCTGTGCCTAGCCAGTGTATAGCCTGTGTCTAGCCGGTGTCTAGCCTGTGTCTAGCCTGTGCCTAGCCTGTGCCTAGCCTGTGTCTAGCCTGTGCCTAGCCAGTGTCTAGCCTGTGTCTAGCCTGTGCCTTGCCTGTGACTGGCATGTGCATAGCCTGTGCCTAGCCAGTGTCTAGCCTGTGTCTAGCCTGTGCCTAGCCTGAGACAGGCATGTGCATAGCGTGTGCCTAGCCAGTGTCTAGCCAGTGCCTAGTTTGTGCCTAGCCAGTGTCTAGCCTTTGTCTAGCCTGTGCATAGCCTGTGTCTAGCCTGTGCCTAGCCAGTGTAAAGCCTCTGTCTAGCCTGTGTCTAGTCTGTGTCTAGCCGGTGTCTAGCCTGTGCCTTGCCTGTGACTGGCATGTGCATAGCCTGTGCCTAGCCAGTGTCTAGCCTGTGTCTAGCCTGTGCCTAGCCAGTGTCTAGCCTGTGTCTAGCCTGTGCCTTGCCTGTGACTGGCATGTGCATAGCCTGTGCCTAGCCAGTGTCTAGCCTGTGTCTAGCCTGTGCCTTGCCTGAGACTGGCATGTGCATAGCGTGTGCCTAGCCAGTGTCTAGCCAGTGCCTAGCCTGTGCCTAGCCTGTGCCTAGCCTGTGCCTAGCCTGTGCCTAGCCTGTGCCTAGCCAGTGTCTAGCCTGTGTCTAGCCTGTGCCTAGCCTGTGTCTAGCCTGTGCCTTGCCTGTGACTGGCATGTGCATAGCGTGTGCCTAGCCAGTGTCTAGCCAGTGCCTAGCCTGTGCCTAGCCAGTGTCTAGCCTTTGTCTAGCCTGTGCATAGCCTGTGTCTAGCCTGTGCCTAGCCAGTGTATAGCCTCTGTCTAGGCTGTGTCTAGTCAGTGTCTAGCCGGTGTCTAGCCGGTGTCTAGCCTGTGCCTAGCCTGTGCCTAGCCTGTGACTGGCCTATGCTTAGCCTGTGTCTAGCCTGTGTCCAGCCTGTGTCTAGCCTGTTTCTAGCCTGTGTCTAGCCTGTGTCTAGCCTGTGTTTAGCTTGTGTCTAGCCTGTGTCTAGCCTGTGTCTAGCCTGTGCCTAGCCTGTGTCTAGCCTGTGTCTAGCCTGTGTCTAGCCTGTGCCTAGCCAGTGTCTAGCCTGTGTCTAGCCTGTGCCTTGCCTGTGACATGCCTGTGACTGGCATGTGCATAGCCTGTGCCTAGCCAGTGTCTAGCCAGTGTCTAGCCTGTGCCTTGCCAGTGACTGGCATGTGCATAGCCTGTGCCTAGCCAGTGTCTAGCCTGTGTCGAGCCTGTGCCTAGCCTGTGCCTAGCCTGTGCCTAGCCTGTGCCTAGCCTGTGCCTAGCCTGTGCCTAGCCTGTGCCTAGCCTGTGCCTAGCCTGTGCCTAGCCTGTGCCTAGCCTGTGCCTAGCCTGTGTCTAGCCTGTGTCTAGCCTGTGCCTTGCCTGAGACTGGCATGTGCATAGCCTGTGCCTAGCCAGTGTTTAGCCTGTGTCTAGCCTGTGCCTTGCCTGAGACTGGCATGTGCATAGCGTGTGCCTAGCCAGTGTCTAGCCTGTGCCTTGCCAGAGACTGGCATGTGCATAGCGTGTGCCTAGCCAGTGTCTAGCCAGTGCCTAGCCTGTGTCTAGCCTGTGTCTACCCTGTGCCTTGCCTGTGACTGGCATGTGCATAGCCTGTGCCTTACCAGTGTCTAGCCTGTGCCTTGCCTGTGACTGGCATGTGCATAGCCTGTGCCTAGCCAGTGTCTAGCCTGTGTCTAGCCTGTGCCTAGCCAGTGTCTAGCCTGTGTCTAGCCTGTGCCTAGCCAGTGTCTAGCCTGTGTCTAGCCTGTGCCAAGCCTGTGTCTAGCCTGTGTCTAGCCTGTGCCAAGCCTGTGTCTAGCCTGTGTCTAGCCTGTGTTTAGCCTGTGCCTTGCCTGTGACTGGCATGTGCATAGCCTGTGCCTAGCCAGTGTCTATCCAGTGTCTAGCCTGTGCCTTGCCTGAGACAGGCATGTGCATAGCGTGTTCCTAGCCAGTGTCTAGCCAGTGCCTAGCCTGTGCCTAGCCAGTGTCTAGCCTTTGTCTAGCCTGTGCATAGCCTGTGTCTAGCCTGTGCCTAGCCTGTGCCTAGCCAGTGTATAGCCTCTGTCTAGCCTGTGTCTAATCTGTGTCTAGCCGGTGTCTAGCCTGTGCCTAGCCTGTGCCTTGCCTGTGACTGGCATGTGCATAGCCTGTGCCTAGCCAGTGTCTAGCCAGTGCCTAGCCTGTGCCTAGCCAGTGTCTAGCCAGTGCCTAGCCTGTGCCTAGCCAGTGTCTAGCCTTTGTCTAGCCTGTGCATAGCCTGTGTCTAGCCTGTGCCTAGCCAGTGTATAGCCTCTGTCTAGCCGGTGTCTAGCCTGTGTCTAGCCTGTGCCTAGCCAGTGTCTAGCCTGTGTCTAGCCTGTGTCTAGCCTGTGCCTTGCCTGTGACTGGCATGTGCATAGCCTGTGCCTAGCCAGTGTCTAGCCTGTGCCTTGCCTGAGACTGGGATGTGCATAGCGTGTGCCTAGCCAGTGTCTAACCAGTGCCTAGCCTGTGACTAGCCAGTGTCTAGCCTTTGTCTAGCCTGTGCATAGCCTGTGTCTAGCCTGTGCCTAGCCAGTGTATAGCCTCTGTCTAGGCTGTGTCTAGTCAGTGTCTAGCCGGTGTCTAGCCGGTGTCTAGCCTGTGCCTAGCCTGTGCCTAGCCTAGCCTGTGACTGGCCTATGCCTAGCCTGTGTCTAGCCAGTGTCCAGCCTGTGTCTAGCCTGTGTCTAGCCTGTGTCTAGCCTGTGTCTAGCCTGTGTCTAGCCTGTGTCTAGCCTGTGTCTAGCCTGTGTCTAGCCTGTGTCTAGCCTGTGTCTAGCCTGTGTCTAGCCTGTGTCTAGCCTGTGCCTAGCCTGTGTCTAGCCTGTGTCTAGCCTGTGTCTAGCCTGTGTCTAGCCTGTGCCTAGCCAGTGTCTAGCCTGTGTCTAGCCTGTGCCTTGCCTGTGACATGCATGTGACTGGCATGTGCATAGCCTGTGCCTAGCCAGTGTCTAGCCAGTGTCTAGCCTGTGCCTTGCCAGTGACTGGCATGTGCATAGCCTGTGCCTAGCCAGTGTCTAGCCTGTGTCCGAGCCTGTGCCTAGCCTGTGCCTAGCCTGTGCCTAGCCTGTGCCTAGCCTGTGCCTAGCCTGTGTCTAGCCTGTGTCTAGCCTGTGTCTAGCCTGTGCCTTGCCTGAGACTGGCATGTGCATAGCCTGTGCCTAGCCAGTGTTTAGCCTGTGTCTAGCCTGTTCCTTGCCTGAGACTGGCATGTGCATAGCGTGTGCCTAGCCAGTGTCTAGCCTGTGCCTTGCCAGAGACTGGCATGTGCATAGCGTGTGCCTAGCCAGTGTCTAGCCAGTGCCTAGCCTGTGTCTAGCCTGTGTCTACCCTGTGCCTTGCCTGTGACTGGCATGTGCATATCCTGTGCCTTACCAGTGTCTAGCCTGTGTCTAGCCTGTGCCTTGCCTGTGACTGGCATGTGCATAGCCTGTGCCTAGCCAGTGTCTAGCCTGTGTCTAGCCTGTGCCTAGCCAGTGTCTAGCCTGTGTCTAGCCTGTGCCTAGCCAGTGTCTAGCCTGTGTCTAGCCTGTGCCAAGCCTGTGTCTAGCCTGTGTCTAGCCTGTGTTTAGCCTGTGCCTTGCCTGTGACTGGCATGTGCATAGCCTGTGCCTAGCCAGTGTCTAGCCAGTGTCTAGCCTGTGCCTTGCCTGAGACAGGCATGTGCATAGCGTGTTCCTAGCCAGTGTCTAGCCAGTGCCTAGCCTGTGCCTAGCCAGTGTCTAGCCTTTGTCTAGCCTGTGCATAGCCTGTGTCTAGCCTGTGCCTAGCCTGTGCCTAGCCAGTGTATAGCCTCTGTCTAGCCTGTGTCTAATCTGTGTCTAGCCGGTGTCTAGCCTGTGCCTAGCCTGTGCCTTGCCTGTGACTGGCATGTGCATAGCCTGTGCCTAGCCAGTGTCTAGCCAGTGCCTAGCCTGTGCCTAGCCAGTGTCTAGCCAGTGCCTAGCCTGTGCCTAGCCAGTGTCTAGCCTTTGTCTAGCCTGTGCATAGCCTGTGTCTAGCCTGTGCCTAGCCAGTGTATAGCCTCTGTCTAGCTGGTGTCTAGCCTGTGTCTAGCCTGTGCCTAGCCAGTGTCTAGCCTGTGTCTAGCCTGTGTCTAGCCTGTGCCTTGCCTGTGACTGGCATGTGCATAGCCTGTGCCTAGCCAGTGTCTAGCCTGTGCCTTGCCTGAGACTGGGATGTGCATAGCGTGTGCCTAGCCAGTGCCTAGCCTGTGCCTAGCCAGTGTCTAGCCTTTGTCTAGCCTGTGCATAGCCTGTGTCTAGCCTGTGCCTAGCCAGTGTATAGCCTCTGTCTAGGCTGTGTCTAGTCAGTGTCTAGCCGGTGTCTAGCCGGTGTCTAGCCTGTGCCTAGCCTGTGCCTAGCCTGTGCCTAGCCTGTGACTGGCCTATGCTTAGCCTGTGTCTAGCCAGTGTCCAGCCTGTGTCTAGCCTGTTTCTAGCCTGTGTCTAGCCTGTGTCTAGCCTGTGTCTAGCCTGTGTCTAGCCTGTGTCTAGCTTGTGTCTAGCCTGTGTCTAGCCTGTGTCTAGCCTGTGTCTAGCCTGTGCCTAGCCTGTGTCTAGCCTGTGTCTAGCCTGTGTCTAGCCTGTGTCTAGCCTGTGCCTAGCCAGTGTCTAGCCTGTGTCTAGCCTGTGCCTTGCCTGTGACATGCATGTGACTGGCATGTGCATAGCCTGTGCCTAGCCAGTGTCTAGCCAGTGTCTAGCCTGTGCCTTGCCAGTGACTGGCATGTGCATAGCCTGTGCCTAGCCAGTGTCTAGCCTGTGTCGAGCCTGTGCCTAGCCTGTGCCTAGCCTGTGCCTAGCCTGTGCCTAGCCTGTGCCTAGCCTGTGTCTAGCCTGTGTCTAGCCTGTGTCTAGCCTGTGCCTTGCCTGAGACTGGCATGTGCATAGCCTGTGCCTAGCCAGTGTTTAGCCTGTGTCTAGCCTGTGCCTTGCCTGAGACTGGCATGTGCATAGCGTGTGCCTAGCCAGTGTCTAGCCTGTGCCTTGCCAGAGACTGGCATGTGCATAGCGTGTGCCTAGCCAGTGTCTAGCCAGTGCCTAGCCTGTGTCTAGCCTGTGTCTACCCTGTGCCTTGCCTGTGACTGGCATGTGCATAGCCTGTGCCTTACCAGTGTCTAGCCTGTGTCTAGCCTGTGCCTTGCCTGTGACTGGCATGTGCATAGCCTGTGCCTAGCCAGTGTCTAGCCTGTGTCTAGCCTGTGCCTAGCCAGTGTCTAGCCTGTGTCTAGCCTGTGCCTAGCCAGTGTCTAGCCTGTGTCTAGCCTGTGCCAAGCCTGTGTCTAGCCTGTGTCTAGCCTGTGTTTAGCCTGTGCCTTGCCTGTGACTGGCATGTGCATAGCCTGTGCCTAGCCAGTGTCTAGCCAGTGTCTAGCCTGTGCCTTGCCTGAGACAGGCATGTGCATAGCGTGTTCCTAGCCAGTGTCTAGCCAGTGACTGGCATGTGCATAGCCTGTGCCTAGCCAGTGTCTAGCCAGTGCCTAGCCTGTGCCTAGCCAGTGTCTAGCCTTTGTCTAGCCTGTGCATAGCCTGTGTCTAGCCTGTGACTAGCCTGTGCCTAGCCAGTGTCTAGCCTGTGTCTAGCCTGTGCCTTGCCTGTGACTGGCATGTGTATAGCCTGTGCCTAGCCAGTGTCTAGCCTGTGCCTAGCCTGAGACAGGCATGTGCATAGCGTGTGCCTAGCCAGTGTCTAGCCTTTGTCTAGCCTGTGCATAGCCTGTGTCTAGCCTGTGCCTAGCCAGTGTCTAGCCTGTGTCTAGCCTGTGTCTAGTCTGTGTCTAGCCTGTGTCTAGCCGGTGTCTAGCCTGTGCCTAGCCTGTGCCTAGCCTGTGACTGGCATGTGCCTAGCCAGTGTCTAGCCAGTGTCTAGCCTGTGCCTAGCCTGTGCCTAGCCTGTGTCTAGCCTGTGCCTTGCCTGTGCCTGGCCTGTGCATAGCGTGTGCCTAGCCTGTGTCTAGCCTGTGCCTAGCCTGTGCCTAGCCTGTGCCTAGCCAGTGTCTAGCCTTTGTCTAGCCTGTGTCTAGCCTGTGCCTAGCCTGTGCCTTGCCTGTGACTGGCATGTGCCTAGCCTGTGTCTAGCCTGTGTCTAGCCTGTGTCTAGCCTGTGCCTTGCCTGTGACTGGCATGTGCATAGCCTGTGCCTTGCCAGTGTCTAGCCTGTGTCTAGCCTGTGCCTTGCCTGAGACTGGCATGTGCATAGCCTGTGCCTAGCCAGTGTCGAGCCTGTGTCTAGCCTGTGCCTAGCCTGTGTCTAGCCTATGTCTAGCCTGTACCTTGCCTGTGACTGGCATGTGCATAGCCTGTGCCTAGCCAGTGTCTAGCCTGTGTCTAGCCTGTGTCTAGCCTGTGTCTAGCCTGTGTCTAGCCTGTGCCTTGCCTGAGACTGGCATGTGCATAGCGTGTGCCTAGCCAGTGTCTAGCCAGTGCCTAGCCTGTGCCTAGCCTGTGCCTAGCCTGTGCCTAGCCTGTGCCTAGCCTGTGCCTAGCCTGTGCCTAGCCTGTGCCTAGCCTGTGCCTAGCCTGTGCCTAGCCTGTGCCTAGCCTGTGTCTAGCCTGTGTTTAGCCTGTGCCTTGCCTGAGACTGGCATGTGCATAGCCTGTGCCTAGCCAGTGTCTAGCCTGTGTCTAGCCTGTGCCTAGCCTGTGTCTAGCCTGTGTCTAGCCTGTGCCTTGCCTGTGACTGGCATGTGCATAGCCTGTGCCTTAGCCAGTGTCTAGCCTGTGTCTAGCCTGTGCCTTGCCTGAGACTGGCATGTGCATAGCGTGTGCCTAGCCAGTGTCTAGCCAGTGCCTTGCCTGTGCCTAGCCAGTGTCTAGCCTTTGTCTAGCCAGTGTCTAGCCTGTGCCTGGCCTGTGCCAAGCCTGTGTCTAGCCTGTGTCTAGCCTGTGTTTAGCCTGTGCCTTGCCTGTGACTGGCATGTGCATAGCCTGTGCCTAGCCAGTGTCTAGCCAGTGTCTAGCCTGTGCCTTGCCTGAGACAGGCATGTGCATAGCGTGTGCCTAGCCAGTGTCTAGCCACTGCCTAGCCTGTGCCTAGCCAGTGTCTAGCCTTTGTCTAGCCTGTGCATAGCCTGTGTCTAGCCTGTGCCTAGCCAGTGTATAGCCTCTGTCTAGCCTGTGTCTAATCTGTGTCTAGCCGGTGTCTAGCCTGTGCCTAGCCTGTGCCTTGCCTGTGACTGGCATGTGCATAGCCTGTGCCTAGCCAGTGTCTAGTCAGTGCCTACCCTGTGCCTAGCCAGTGTCTAGCCTTTGTCTAGCCTGTGCATAGCCTGTGTCTAGCCTGTGCCTTGCCTGTGACTGGCATGTGCATAGCCTGTGCCTAGCCAGTGTCTAGCCTGTGTCTAGCCTGTGCCTTGCCTGAGACAGTCATGTGCATAGCGTGTGCCTAGCCAGTGTCTAGCCAATACCTAGCCTGTGCCTAGCCAGTGTCTAGCCTTTGTCTAGCCTTTGTCTAGCCTGTGCATAGCCTGTGTCTAGCCTGTGCCTAGCCAGTGTATAGCCTCTGTCTTACCGGTGTCTAGCCTGTGTCTAGCCTGTGCCTAACCTGTGCCTAGCCTGTGACTGGCCTGTGCCTAGCCAGTGTCTAGCCTGTGCCTTGCCTGTGACTGGCATGTGCATAGCCTGTGCCTAGCCAGTGTCTAGCCTGTGTCTAGCCTGGGCCTAGCTTGAGACAGGCATGTGCATAGCGTGTGCCTAGCCAGTGTCTAGCCAGTGCCTAGCCAGTGTCTAGCCAGTGTCTAGCCTGTGCCTAGCCAGTGTAAAGCCTCTGTCTAGCCTGTGTCTAGTCTGTGTCTAGCCGGTGTCTAGCCGGTGTCTAGCCTGTGCCTAGCCTGTGACTGGCATGTGCATAGCCTGTGCCTAGCCAGTGTCTAGCCTGTGTCTAGCCTGTGTCTAGCCTGTGCCTTGCCTGAGACTGGCATGTGCATAGCGTGTGCCTAGCCAGTGTCTAGTCTGTGCCTTGCCTGTGCCTAGCCAGTGTCTAGCCTGTGTCTAGCCTGTGCCTAGCCTGTGTCTAGCCTGTGTCTAGCCTGTGCCTTGCCTGTGACTGGCATGTGCATAGCCTGTGCCTAGCCAGTGTCTAGCCTGTGTCTAGCCTGTGCCTAGCCTGAGACAGGCATGTGCATAGCGTGTGCCTAGCCAGTGCCTAGCCTGTGCCTAGCCAGTGTCTAGCCAGTGCCTAGCCTGTGCCTAGCCAGTGTCTAGCCTTTGTCTAGCCTGTGCATAGCCTGTGTCTAGCCTGTGCCTAGCCAGTGTAAAGCCTCTGTCTAGCCTGTGTCTAGTCTGTGTCTAACCGGTGTCTAGCCGGTGTCTAGCCTGTGCCTAGCCTGTGCCTAGCCTGTGACTGGCCTGTGCCTAGCCAGTGTCTAGCCAGTGCCTAGCCTGTGCCTAGCCTGTGCCTAGCCTGTGCCTAGCCTGTGTCTAGCCTGTGTCTAGCCTGTGCCTTGCCTGTGACTGGCATGTGCATAGCCTGTGCCTAGCCAGTGTCTAGCCTGTGTCTAGCCTGTGCCTAGCCTGTGTCTAGCCTGTGTCTAGCCTGTGCCTTGCCTGTGACTGGCATGTGCATAGCCTGTGCCTAGCCAGTGTCTAGCCTGTGTCTAGCCTGTGCCTTGCCTGAGACTAGCATGTGCATAGCGTGTGCCTAGCCAGTGTCTAGCCAGTGCCTAGCCTGTGCCTAGCCTGTGCCTAGCCTGTGCCTAGCCAGTGTCTAGCCTGTGTTTAGCCTGTGCCTAGCCTGTGTCTAGCCTGTGCCTTGCCTGTGACTGGCATGTGCATAGCCTGTGCCTAGCCAGTGTCTAGCCTGTGTCTAGCCTGTGTCTAGCCTGTGCCTTGCCTGAGATTGGCATGTGCATAGCGTGTGCCTAGCCAGTGTCTAGCCAGTGCCTAGCCTGTGCCTAGCCAGTGTCTAGCCTTTGTCTAGCCTGTGCATAGCCTGTGTCTAGCCTGTGCCTAGCCAGTGTATAGCCTCTGTCTAGGCAGTGTCTAGTCAGTGTCTAGCCGGTGTCTAGCCCGTGCCTAGCCTGTGCCTAGCCTGTGACTGGCCTATGCTTAGCCTGTGTCTAGCCTGTGTCTAGCCTGTGTCTAGCCTGTGTCCAGCCTGTGTCTAGCCTGTTTCTAGCCTGTGTCTAGCCTGTCTCTAGCCTGTGTCTAGCCTGTGTCTAGCCTGTGTCTGGCCTGTGTCTAGCTTGTGTCTAGCCTGTGTCTAGCCTGTGTCTAGCCTGTGTCTAGCCTGTGTCTAGCCTGTGTCTAGCCTGTGTCTAGCCTGTGTCTAGCCTGTGTCTAGCCTGTGTCTAGCCTGTGTCTAGCCTGTGTCTAGCCTGTGTCTAGCCTGTGCCTAGCCAGTGTCTAGCCTGTGTCTAGCCTGTGCCTTGCCTGTGACATGCATGTGAGTGGCATGTGCATAGCCTGTGCCTAGCCAGTGTCTAGCCTGTGTCTAGCCTGTGCCTTGCCAGTGACTGGCATGTGCATAGCTTGTGCCTAGCAGGTGTCTAGCCTGTGTCTAGCCTGTGCCTAGCCTGTGTCTAGCCTGTGCCTAGCCTGTGCCTAGCCTGTGCCTAGCCTGTGCCTAGCCTGTGCCTAGCCTGTGCCTAGCCTGTGCCTAGCCTGTGTCTAGCCAGTCTCTAGCCTGTGCCTTGCCTGAGACTGGCATGTGCATAGCCTGTGCCTAGCCAGTGTTTAGCCTGTGTCTAGCCTGTGCCTTGCCTGAGGCTGGCATGTGCATAGCGTGTGCCTAGCCAGTGTCTAGCCTGGGCCTTGCCAGAGACTGGCATGTGCATAGCGTGTGCCTAGCCAGTGTCTAGCCAGTGCCTAGCCTGTGTCTAGCCTGTGTCTAGCCTGTGCCTTGCCTGTGCCTTGCCTGTGACTGGCATGTGCATAACCTATGCCTTACCACTGTCTAGCCTGTGTCTAGCCTGTGCCTTGCCTGTGACTGGCATGTGCATAGACTGTGCTCAGCCAGTGTCTAGCCTGTGCCTAGCCAGTGTCTAGCCTGTGTCTAGCCTGTGCCTAGCCAGTGTCTAGCCTGTGTCTAGCCTGTGCCAAGCCTGTGTCTAGCCTGTGTCTAGCCTGTGTCTAGCCTGTGCCTTGCCTGTGACTAGCATGTGCATAGCGTGTGCCTAGCCAGTGTCTAGCCTGTGCCTTGCCTGAGACAGGCATGTGCATAGCGTGTGCCTAGCCAGTGTCTAGCCAGTGCCTAACCTGTGCCTAGCCAGTGTCTAGCCTTTGTCTAGCCTGTGTTTAGCTTGTGTCTAGCCTGTGCCTAGCCAGTGTATAGCCTCTGTCTAGCCTGTGTCTAATCTGTGTCTAGCCGGTGTCTAGCCTGTGCCTAGCCTGTGCCTTGCCTGTGACTGGCATGTGCATAGCCTGTGCCTAGCCAGTGTCTAGCCTGTGTCTAGTCTGTGCCTTGCCTGAGACAGGCATGTGCATAGCGTGTGCCTAGCCAGTGTCTAGCCAGTGCCTAGCCTGTGCCTAGCCAGTGTCTAGCCTTTGTCTAGCCTGTGCATAGCCTGTGTCTAGCCTGTGCCTAGCCAGTGTATAGCCTCTGTCTAGCCGGTGTCTAGCCTGTGTCTAGCCTGTGCCTAGCCTGTGCCTAGCCTGTGCCTAGCCTGTGACTGGCCTGTGCGTAGCCAGTGTCTAGCCTGTGTCTAGCCTGTGCCTTGCCTGTGACTGTCATGTGCATAGCCTGTGCCTAGCCAGTGTCTAGCCTGTGTCTAGCCTGTGCCTAGCCTGAGACAGGCGTGTGCATAGCGTGTGCCTAGCCAGTATCTAGCCAGTGCCTAGCCTGTGCCTAGCCTGTGCCTAGCCTGTGACTGGCCTGTGTCTAGCCTGTGTCTAGCCTGTGTCCAGCCTGTGTCTAGCCTGTGCCTAGCCTTTGTCTAGCCTGTGCCTAGCCTGTGTCTAGCCTGTGTCTAGCCTGTTTCTAGCCTGTGTCTAGCCTGTGTCTAGCCTGTGTCTAGCCTGTGTCTAGCCTGTGTCTAGCCTGTGCCTAGCCTGTGCCTAGCCTGTGTCTAGCCTGTGTCTAGCCTGTGTCTAGCCTGTGTCTAGCCTGTGTCTAGCCTGTGTCTAGCCTGTGTCTAGCCTGTGTCTGCTGGCCTGTGTCTAGCCTGTGTCTAGCCTGTGTCTAGCCTGTGTCTAGCCTGTGCCTAGCCAGTGTCTAGCCTGTGTCTAGCCTGTGCCTTGCCTGTGACATGCATGTGACTGGCATGTGCATAGCCTGTGCCTAGCCAGTGTCTAGCCTGTGTCTAGCCTGTGCCTTGCCAGTGACTGGCATCTGCATAGCCTGTGCCTAGCCAGTGTCTAGCCTGTGTCTAGCCTGTGCCTAGCCTGTGCCTAGCCTGTGCCTAGCCTGTGACTGGCATGTGCATAGCGTGTGCCTAGCCAGTGTCTAGCCTGTGTCTAGCCTGTGCCTTGCCTATGACTGGCATGTGCATAGCCTGTGCCTAGCCAGTGTCTAGCCTGTGTCTAGCCTGTGCCTAGCCAGTGTCTAGCCTGTGTCTAGCCTGTGCCAAGCCTGTGTCTAGCCTGTGCCTAGCCAGTGTATAGCCTCTGTCTAGCCGGTGTCTAGCCTGTGTCTAGCCTGTGCCTAGCCTGTGCCTAGCCTGTGACTGGCCTGTGCCTAGCCAGAGTCTAGCCTGTGTCTAGCCTGTGCCTTGCCTGTGACTGGCATGTGCATAGCCTGTGCCTAGCCAGTGTCTAGCCTGTGTCTAGCCTGTGCCTAGCCTGAGACAGGCATGTGCATAGCGTGTGCCTAGCCAGTGTCTAGCCAGTGCCTAGTTTGTACCTAGCCAGTGTCTAGCCTTTGCCTAGCCTGTGCATAGCCTGTGTCTAGCCTGTGCCTAGCCAGTGTAAAGCCTCTGTCTAGCCTGTGTCTAGCCTGTGTCTAGCCTGTGTCTAGCCTGTGTCTAGCCTGTGTCTACCCTGTGTCTAGCCTGTGTCTAGCCTGTGTCTAGCCTGTGTCTAGCCTGTGTCTAGCCTGTGTCTAGCCTGTGTCTAGCCTGTGCCTAGCCAGTGTCTAGCCTGTGTCTAGCCTGTGCCTTGCCTGTGACATGCATGTGACTGGCATGTGCATAGCCTGTGCCTAGCCAGTGTCTAGCCTGTGTCTAGCCTGTGCCTTGCCAGTGACTGGCATCTGCATAGCCTGTGCCTAGCCAGTGTCTAGCCTGTGTCTAGCCTGTGCCTAGCCTGTGCCTGGCCTGTGCCTAGCCTGTGACTGGCATGTGCATAGCCTGTGCCTTACCAGTGTCTAGCCTGTGTCTAGCCTGTGCCTTGCCTGTGACTGGCATGTGCATAGCCTGTGCCTAGCCAGTGTCTAGCCTGTGTCTTGCCTGTGCCTAGCCAGTGTCTAGCCTGTGTCTAGCCTGTGCCAAGCCTGTGTCTAGCCTGTGCCTAGCCAGTGTATAGCCTCTGTCTAGCCGGTGTCTAGCCTGTGTCTAGCCTGTGCCTAGCCTGTGCCTAGCCTGTGACTGGCCTGTGCCTAGCCAGAGTCTAGCCTGTGTCCAGCCTGTGTCTAGCCTGTGCCTTGCCTGTGACTGGCATGTGCATAGCCTGTGCCTAGCCAGTGTCTAGCCTGTGTCTAGCCTGTGCCTAGCCTGAGACAGGCATGTGCATAGCGTGTGCCTAGCCAGTGTCTAGCCAGTGCCTAGTTTGTACCTAGCCAGTGTCTAGCCTTTGTCTAGCCTGTGCATAGCCTGTGTCTAGCCTGTGCCTAGCCAGTGTAAAGCCTCTGTCTAGCCTGTGTCTAGTCTGTGTCTAGCCGGTGTCTAGCCTGTGCCTTGCCTGTGACTGGCATGTGCATAGCCTGTGCCTAGCCAGTGTCTAGCCTGTGTCTAGCCTGTGCCTAGCCAGTGTCTAGCCTGTGTCTAGCCTGTGCCTTGCCTGTGACTGGCATGTGCATAGCCTGTGCCTAGCCAGTGTCTAGCCTGTGTCTAGCCTGTGTCTAGCCTGTGCCTCGCCTGAGACTGGCATGTGCATAGCGTGTGCCTAGCCAGTGTCTAGCCAGTGCCTAGCCTGTGCCTAGCCTGTGCCTAGCCTGTGCCTAGCCTGTGCCTAGCCTGTGCCTAGCCAGTGTCTAGCCTGTGTCTAGCCTGTGCCTAGCCTGTGTCTAGCCTGTGCCTTGCCTGTGACTGGCATGTGCATAGCGTGTGCCTAGCCAGTGTCTAACCAGTGCCTAGCCTGTGCCTAGCCAGTGTCTAGCCTTTGTCTAGCCTGCGCATAGCCTGTGTCTAGCCTGTGCCTAGCCAGTGTATAGCCTCTGTCTAGGCTGTGTCTAGTCAGTGTCTAGCCGGTGTCTAGCCGGTGTCTAGCCTGTGCCTAGCCTGTGCCTAGCCTGTGACTGGCCTATGCTTAGCCTGTGTCTAGCCTGTGTCCAGCCTGTGTCTAGCCTGTTTCTAGCCTGTGTCTAGCCTGTGTCTAGCCTGTGTTTAGCTTGTGTCTAGCCTGTATCTAGCCTGTGTCTAGCCTGTGCCTAGCCTGTGTCTAGCCTGTGTCTAGCCTGTGTCTAGCCTGTGCCTAGCCTGTGCCTAGCCAGTGTCTAGCCTGTGTCTAGCCTGTGCCTTGCCTGTGACATGCATGTGACTGGCATGTGCATAGCCTGTGCCTAGCCAGTGTCTAGCCAGTGTCTAGCCTGTGCCTTGCCAGTGACTGGCATGTGCATAGCCTGTGCCTAGCCAGTGTCTAGCCTGTGTCGAGCCTGTGCCTAGCCTGTGCCTAGCCTGTGCCTAGCCTGTGCCTAGCCTGTGCCTAGCCTGTGCCTAGCCTGTGCCTAGCCTGTGCCTAGCCTGTGCCTAGCCTGTGCCTAGCCTGTGCCTAGCCTGTGCCTAGCCTGTGCCTAGCCTGTGTCTAGCCTGTGTCTAGCCTGTGCCTTGCCTGAGACTGGCATGTGCATAGCCTGTGCCTAGCCAGTGTTTAGCCTGTGTCTAGCCTGTGCCTTGACTGAGACTGGCATGTGCATAGCGTGTGCCTAGCCAGTGTCTAGCCTGTGCCTTGCCAGAGACTGGCATGTGCATGGCGTGTGCCTAGCCAGTGTCTAACCAGTGCCTAGCCTGTGTCTAGCCTGTGTCTACCCTGTCCCTTGCCTGTGACTGGCATGTGCATAGCCTGTGCCTTACCAGTGTCTAGCCTGTGCCTTGCCTGTGACTGGCATGTGCATAGCCTGTGCCTAGCCAGTGTCTAGCCTGTGTCTAGCCTGTGCCTAGCCAGTGTCTAGCCTGTGTCTAGCCTGTGCCTAGCCAGTGTCTAGCCTGTGTCTAGCCTGTGCCAAGCCTGTGTCTAGCCTGTGTCTAGCCTGTGCCAAGCCTGTGTCTAGCCTGTGTCTAGCCTGTGTTTAGCCTGTGCCTTGCCTGTGACTGGCATGTGCATAGCCTGTGCCTAGCCAGTGTCTATCCAGTGTCTAGCCTGTGCCTTGCCTGAGACAGGCATGTGCATAGCGTGTTCCTAGCCAGTGTCTAGCCAGTGCCTAGCCTGTGCCTAGCCAGTGTCTAGCCTTTGTCTAGCCTGTGCATAGCCTGTGTCTAGCCTGTGCCTAGCCTGTGCCTAGCAAGTGTATAGCCTCTGTCTAGCCTGTGTCTAATCTGTGTCTAGCCGGTGTCTAGCCTGTGCCTAGCCTGTGCCTTGCCTGTGACTGGCATGTGCATAGCCTGTGCCTAGCCTGTGTCTAGCCAGTGCCTAGCCTGTGCCTAGCCAGTGTCTAGCCAGTGCCTAGCCTGTGCCTAGCCAGTGTCTAGCCTTTGTCTAGCCTGTGCATAGCCTGTGTCTAGCCTGTGCCTAGCCAGTGTATAGCCTCTGTCTAGCCGGTGTCTAGCCTGTGTCTAGCCTGTGCCTAGCCAGTGTCTAGCCTGTGTCTAGCCTGTGTCTAGCCTGTGCCTTGCCTGTGACTGGCATGTGCATAGCCTGTGCCTAGCCAGTGTCTAGCCTGTGCCTTGCCTGAGACTGGGATGTGCATAGCGTGTGCCTAGCCAGTGTCTAACCAGTGCCTAGCCTGTGCCTAGCCAGTGTCTAGCCTTTGTCTAGCCTGTGCATAGCCTGTGTCTAGCCTGTGCCTAGCCAGTGTATAGCCTCTGTCTAGGCTGTGTCTAGTCAGTGTCTAGCCGGTGTCTAGCCGGTGTCTAGCCTGTGCCTAGCCTGTGCCTAGCCTGTGCCTAGCCTGTGACTGGCCTATGCTTAGCCTGTGTCTAGCCAGTGTCCAGCCTGTGTCTAGCCTGTTTCTAGCCTGTGTCTAGCCTGTGTCTAGCCTGTGTCTAGCCTGTGTCTAGCCTGTGTCTAGCCTGTGTCTAGCTTGTGTCTAGCCTGTGTCTAGCCTGTGTCTAGCCTGTGTCTAGCCTGTGCCTAGCCTGTGTCTAGCCTGTGTCTAGCCTGTGTCTAGCCTGTGTCTAGCCTGTGCCTAGCCAGTGTCTAGCCTGTGTCTAGCCTGTGCCTTGCCTGTGACATGCATGTGACTGGCATGTGCATAGCCTGTGCCTAGCCAGTGTCTAGCCAGTGTCTAGCCTGTGCCTTGCCAGTGACTGGCATGTGCATAGCCTGTGCCTAGCCAGTGTCTAGCCTGTGTCGAGCCTGTGCCTAGCCTGTGCCTAGCCTGTGCCTAGCCTGTGCCTAGCCTGTGCCTAGCCTGTGTCTAGCCTGTGTCTAGCCTGTGTCTAGCCTGTGCCTTGCCTGAGACTGGCATGTGCATAGCCTGTGCCTAGCCAGTGTTTAGCCTGTGTCTAGCCTGTGCCTTGCCTGAGACTGGCATGTGCATAGCGTGTGCCTAGCCAGTGTCTAGCCTGTGCCTTGCCAGAGACTGGCATGTGCATAGCGTGTGCCTAGCCAGTGTCTAGCCAGTGCCTAGCCTGTGTCTAGCCTGTGTCTACCCTGTGCCTTGCCTGTGACTGGCATGTGCATATCCTGTGCCTTACCAGTGTCTAGCCTGTGTCTAGCCTGTGCCTTGCCTGTGACTGGCATGTGCATAGCCTGTGCCTAGCCAGTGTCTAGCCTGTGTCTAGCCTGTGCCTAGCCAGTGTCTAGCCTGTGTCTAGCCTGTGCCTAGCCAGTGTCTAGCCTGTGTCTAGCCTGTGCCAAGCCTGTGTCTAGCCTGTGTCTAGCCTGTGTTTAGCCTGTGCCTTGCCTGTGACTGGCATGTGCATAGCCTGTGCCTAGCCAGTGTCTAGCCAGTGTCTAGCCTGTGCCTTGCCTGAGACAGGCATGTGCATAGCGTGTTCCTAGCCAGTGTCTAGCCAGTGCCTAGCCTGTGCCTAGCCAGTGTCTAGCCTTTGTCTAGCCTGTGCATAGCCTGTGTCTAGCCTGTGCCTAGCCTGTGCCTAGCCAGTGTATAGCCTCTGTCTAGCCTGTGTCTAATCTGTGTCTAGCCGGTGTCTAGCCTGTGCCTAGCCTGTGCCTTGCCTGTGACTGGCATGTGCATAGCCTGTGCCTAGCCAGTGTCTAGCCAGTGCCTAGCCTGTGCCTAGCCAGTGTCTAGCCAGTGCCTAGCCTGTGCCTAGCCAGTGTCTAGCCTTTGTCTAGCCTGTGCATAGCCTGTGTCTAGCCTGTGCCTAGCCAGTGTATAGCCTCTGTCTAGCCGGTGTCTAGCCTGTGTCTAGCCTGTGCCTAGCCAGTGTCTAGCCTGTGTCTAGCCTGTGTCTAGCCTGTGCCTTGCCTGTGACTGGCATGTGCATAGCCTGTGCCTAGCCAGTGTCTAGCCTGTGCCTTGCCTGAGACTGGGATGTGCATAGCGTGTGCCTAGCCAGTGTCTAACCAGTGCCTAGCCTGTGCCTAGCCAGTGTCTAGCCTTTGTCTAGCCTGTGCATAGCCTGTGTCTAGCCTGTGCCTAGCCAGTGTATAGCCTCTGTCTAGGCTGTGTCTAGTCAGTGTCTAGCCGGTGTCTAGCCGGTGTCTAGCCTGTGCCTAGCCTGTGCCTAGCCTGTGCCTAGCCTGTGACTGGCCTATGCTTAGCCTGTGTCTAGCCAGTGTCCAGCCTGTGTCTAGCCTGTTTCTAGCCTGTGTCTAGCCTGTGTCTAGCCTGTGTCTAGCCTGTGTCTAGCCTGTGTCTAGCCTGTGTCTAGCCTGTGTCTAGCCTGTGTCTAGCCTGTGTCTAGCCTGTGCCTAGCCTGTGTCTAGCCTGTGTCTAGCCTGTGTCTAGCCTGTGTCTAGCCTGTGCCTAGCCAGTGTCTAGCCTGTGTCTAGCCTGTGCCTTGCCTGTGACATGCATGTGACTGGCATGTGCATAGCCTGTGCCTAGCCAGTGTCTAGCCAGTGTCTAGCCTGTGCCTTGCCAGTGACTGGCATGTGCATAGCCTGTGCCTAGCCAGTGTCTAGCCTGTGTCGAGCCTGTGCCTAGCCTGTGCCTAGCCTGTGCCTAGCCTGTGCCTAGCCTGTGCCTAGCCTGTGTCTAGCCTGTGTCTAGCCTGTGTCTAGCCTGTGCCTTGCCTGAGACTGGCATGTGCATAGCCTGTGCCTAGCCAGTGTTTAGCCTGTGTCTAGCCTGTGCCTTGCCTGAGACTGGCATGTGCATAGCGTGTGCCTAGCCAGTGTCTAGCCTGTGCCTTGCCAGAGACTGGCATGTGCATAGCGTGTGCCTAGCCAGTGTCTAGCCAGTGCCTAGCCTGTGTCTAGCCTGTGTCTACCCTGTGCCTTGCCTGTGACTGGCATGTGCATATCCTGTGCCTTACCAGTGTCTAGCCTGTGTCTAGCCTGTGCCTTGCCTGTGACTGGCATGTGCATAGCCTGTGCCTAGCCAGTGTCTAGCCTGTGTCTAGCCTGTGCCTAGCCAGTGTCTAGCCTGTGTCTAGCCTGTGCCTAGCCAGTGTCTAGCCTGTGTCTAGCCTGTGCCAAGCCTGTGTCTAGCCTGTGTCTAGCCTGTGTTTAGCCTGTGCCTTGCCTGTGACTGGCATGTGCATAGCCTGTGCCTAGCCAGTGTCTAGCCAGTGTCTAGCCTGTGCCTTGCCTGAGACAGGCATGTGCATAGCGTGTTCCTAGCCAGTGTCTAGCCAGTGCCTAGCCTGTGCCTAGCCAGTGTCTAGCCTTTGTCTAGCCTGTGCATAGCCTGTGTCTAGCCTGTGCCTAGCCAGTGTATAGCCTCTGTCTAGCCTGTGTCTAATCTGTGTCTAGCCGGTGTCTAGCCTGTGCCTAGCCTGTGCCTTGCCTGTGACTGGCATGTGCATAGCCTGTGCCTAGCCAGTGTCTAGCCAGTGCCTAGCCTGTGCCTAGCCAGTGTCTAGCCTTTGTCTATCCTGTGCATAGCCTGTGTCTAGCCTGTGACTGGCCTGTGCCTAGCCAGTGTCTAGCCTGTGTCTAGCCTGTGCCTTGCCTGTGACTGGCATGTGTATAGCCTGTGCCTAGCCAGTGTCTAGCCTGTGTCTAGCCTGTGCCTAGCCTGAGACAGGCATGTGCATAGCGTGTGCCTAGCCAGTGTCTAGCCTTTGTCTAGCCTGTGCATAGCCTGTGTCTAGCCTGTGCCTAGCCAGTGTCAAGCCTCTGTCTAGCCTGTGTCTAGTCTGTGTCTAGCCGGTGTCTAGCCGGTGTCTAGCCTGTGCCTAGCCTGTGCCTAGCCTGTGACTGGCATGTGCCTAGCCAGTGTCTAGCCAGTGCCTAGCCTGTGCCTAGCCTGTGCCTAGCCTGTGTCTAGCTTGTGCCTTGCCTGAGACTGGCATGTGCATAGCGTGTGCCTAGCCAGTGTATAGTCAGTGCCTAGCCTGTGCCTAGCCTGTGCCTAGCCAGTGTCTAGCCTTTGTCTAGCCTGTGCCTAGCCTGTGCCTTGCCTGTGACTGGCATGTGCATAGCCTGTGTCTAGACTGTGTCTAGCCTGTGTCTAGCCTGTGCCTTGCCTGTGACTGGCATGTGCATAGCCTGTGCCTTGCCAGTGTCTAGCCTGTGTCTAGCCTGTGCCTTGCCTGAGACTGGCATGTGCATAGCCTGTGCCTAGCCAGTGTCGAGCCTGTGTCTAGCCTGTGCCTAGCCTGTGTCTAGCCTATGTCTAGCCTGTACCTTGCCTGTGACTGGCATGTGCATAGCCTGTGCCTAGCCAGTGTCTAGCCTGTGTCTAGCCTGTGTCTAGCCTGTGTCTAGCCTGTGCCTTGCCTGAGACTGGCATGTGCATAGCGTGTGCCTAGCCAGTGTCTAGCCAGTGCCTAGCCTGTGCCTAGCCTGTGCCTAGCCTGTGCCTAGCCTGTGCCTAGCCTGTGCCTAGCCTGTGCCTAGCCTGTGCCTAGCCTGTGCCTAGCCTGTGCCTAGCCTGTGCCTAGCCTGTGCCTAGCCTGTGCCTAGCCTGTGTCTAGCCTGTGTTTAGCCTGTGCCTTGCCTGTGACTGGCATGTGCATAGCCTGTGCCTAGTCAGTGTCTAGCCTGTGTCTAGCCTGTGCCTAGCCTGTGTCTAGCCTGTGTCTAGCCTGTGCCTTGCCTGTGACTGGCATGTGCATAGCCTGTGCTTAGCCAGTGTCTAGCCTGTGTCTAGCCTGTGCCTTGCCTGAGACTGGCATGTGCATAGCGTGTGCCTAGCCAGTGTCTAGCCAGTGCCTTGCCTGTGCCTAGCCAGTGTCTAGCCTTTGTCTAGCCAGTGTCTAGCCTGTGCCTGGCCTGTGCCAAGCCTGTGTCTAGCCTGTGTCTAGCCTGTGTTTAGCCTGTGCCTTGCCTGTGACTGGCATGTGCATAGCCTGTGCCTAGCCAGTGTCTAGCCAGTGTCTAGCCTGTGCCTTGCCTGAGACAGGCATGTGCATAGCGTGTTCCTAGCCAGTGTCTAGCCAGTGCCTAGCCAGTGTCTAGCCTTTGTCTAGCCTGTGCATAGCCTGTGTCTAGCCTGTGCCTAGCCAGTGTATAGCCTCTGTCTAGCCTGTGTCTAATCTGTGTCTAGCCGGTGTCTAGCCTGTGCCTAGCCTGTGCCTTGCCTGTGACTGGCATGTGCATAGCCTGTGCCTAGCCAGTGTCTAGTCAGTGCCTACCCTGTGCCTAGCCAGTGTCTAGCCTTTGTCTAGCCTGTGCATAGCCTGTGTCTAGCCTGTGACTGGCCTGTGCCTAGCCAGTGTCTAGCCTGTGTCTAGCCTGTGCCTTGCCTGTGACTGGCATGTGCATAGCCTGTGCCTAGCCAGTGTCTAGCCTGTGTCTAGCCTGTGCCTAGCCTGAGACAGGCATGTGCATAGCGTGTGCCTAGCCAGTGTCTAGCCTTTGTCTAGCCTGTGCATAGCCTGTGTCTAGCCTGTGCCTAGCCAGTGTAAAGCCTCTGTCTAGCCTGTGTCTAGTCTGTGTCTAGCCGGTGTCTAGCCGGTGTCTAGCCTGTGCCTAGCCTGTGCCTAGCCTGTGACTGGCATGTGCCTAGCCAGTGTCTAGCCAGTGCCTAGCCTGTGCCTAGCCTGTGCCTAGCCTGTGTCTAGCTTGTGCCTTGCCTGAGACTGGCATGTGCATAGCGTGTGCCTAGCCAGTGTCTAGCCAGTGCCTAGCCTGTGCCTAGCCTGTGCCTAGCCTGTGCCTAGCCAGTGTCTAGCCTTTGTCTAGCCTGTGTCTAGCCTGTGCCTAGCCTGTGCCTTGCCTGTGACTGGCATGTGCATAGCCTGTGTCTAGACTGTGTCTAGCCTGTGTCTAGCCTGTGCCTTGCCTGTGACTGGCATGTGCATAGCCTGTGCCTAGCCAGTGTCTAGCCTGTGTCTAGCCTGTGCCTTGCCTGAGACTGGCATGTGCATAGCGTGTGCCTAGCCAGTGTCTAGCCTGTGTCTAGCCTGTGCCTTGCCTGAGACTGGCATGTGCATAGCCTGTGCCTAGCCAGTGTCGAGCCTGTGTCTAGCCTGTGCCTAGCCTGTGTCTAGCCTATGTCTAGCCTGTACCTTGCCTGTGACTGGCATGTGCATAGCCTGTGCCTAGCCAGTGTCTAGCCTGTGTCTAGCCTGTGCCTTGCCTGAGACTGGCATGTGCATAGCGTGTGCCTAGCCAGTGTCTAGCCAGTGCCTAGCATGTGCCTAGCCTGTGCCTAGCCTGTGCCTAGCCTGTGCCTAGCCTGTGCCTAGCCTGTGCCTAGCCTGTGCCTAGCCTGTGCCTAGCCTGTGCCTAGCCTGTGCCTAGCCTGTGCCTAGCCTGTGCCTAGCCTGTGCCTAGCCTGTGCCTAGCCTGTGTCTAGCCTGTGTTTAGCCTGTGCCTTGCCTGTGACTGGCATGTGCATAGCCTGTGCCTAGTCAGTGTCTAGCCTGTGTCTAGCCTGTGCCTAGCCTGTGTCTAGCCTGTGTCTAGCCTGTGCCTTGCCTGTGACTGGCATGTGCATAGCCTGTGCTTAGCCAGTGTCTAGCCTGTGTCTAGCCTGTGCCTTGCCTGAGACTGGCATGTGCATAGCGTGTGCCTAGCCAGTGTCTAGCCAGTGCCTTGCCTGTGCCTAGCCAGTGTCTAGCCTTTGTCTAGCCAGTGTCTAGCCTGTGCCTTGCCTGTGCCAAGCCTGTGTCTAGCCTGTGTCTAGCCTGTGTTTAGCCTGTGCCTTGCCTGTGACTGGCATGTGCATAGCCTGTGCCTAGCCAGTGTCTAGCCAGTGTCTAGCCTGTGCCTTGCCTGAGACAGGCATGTGCATAGCGTGTTCCTAGCCAGTGTCTAGCCAGTGCCTAGCCTGTGCCTAGCCAGTGTCTAGCCTTTGTCTAGCCTGTGCATAGCCTGTGTCTAGCCTGTGCCTAGCCAGTGTATAGCCTCTGTCTAGCCTGTGTCTAATCTGTGTCTAGCCGGTGTCTAGCCTGTGCCTAGCCTGTGCCTTGCCTGTGACTGGCATGTGCATAGCCTGTGCCTAGCCAGTGTCTAGTCAGTGCCTAGCCTGTGCCTAGCCAGTGTCTAGCCTTTGTCTAGCCTGTGCATAGCCTGTGTCTAGCCTGTGACTGGCCTGTGCCTAGCCAGTGTCTAGCCTGTGTCTAGCCTGTGCCTTGCCTGTGACTGGCATGTGCATAGCCTGTGCCTAGCCAGTGTCTAGCCTGTGTCTAGCCTGTGCCTAGCCTGAGACAGGCATGTGCATAGCGTGTGCCTAGCCAGTGTCTAGCCTTTGTCTAGCTTGTGCTTAGCCTGTGTCTAGCCTGTGCCTAGCCAGTGTAAAGCCTCTGTCTAGCCTGTGTCTAGTCTGTGTCTAGCCGGTGTCTAGCCGGTGTCTAGCCTGTGTCTAGCCTGTGCCTAGCCTGTGACTGGCCTGTGCCTAGCCAGTGTCTAGCCAGTGCTTAGCCTGTGCCTAGCCTGTGCCTAGCCAGTGTATAGCCTCTGTCTAGCCTGTGTCTAATCTGTGTCTAGCCGGTGTCTAGCCTGTGCCTAGCCTGTGCCTTGCCTGTGACTGGCATGTGCATAGCCTGTGCCTAGCCAGTGTCTAGTCAGTGCCTAGCCTGTGCCTAGCCAGTGTCTAGCCTTTGTCTAGCCTGTGCTTAGCCTGTGTCTAGCCTGTGCCTAGCCAGTGTAAAGCCTCTGTCTAGCCTGTGTCTAGTCTGTGTCTAGCCGGTGTCTAGCCGGTGTCTAGCCTGTGCCTAGCCTGTGCCTAGCCTGTGACTGGCATGTGCCTAGCCAGTGTCTAGCCAGTGCCTAGCCTGTGCCTAGCCTGTGCCTAGCCTGTGTCTAGCCTGTGCCTTGCCTGTGACTGGCATGTGCATAGCCTGTGTCTAGCCTGTGTCTAGCCTGTGCCTTGCCTGTGACTGGCATGTGCATAGCCTGTGCCTAGCCAGTGTCTAGCCTGTGTCTAGCCTGTGCCTTGCCTGAGACTGGCATGTGCATAGCGTGTGCCTAGCCAGTGTCTAGCCTGTGTCTAGCCTGTGCCTTGCCTGAGACTGGCATGTGCATAGCCTGTGCCTAGCCAGTGTCGAGCCTGTGTCTAGCCTGTGCCTAGTCTGTGTCTAGCCTATGTCTAGCCTGTACCTTGCCTGTGACTGGCATGTGCATAGCGTGTGCCTAGCCAGTGTCTAGCCTGTGTCTAGCCTGTGTCTAGCCTGTGCCTTGCCTGAGACTGGCATGTGCATAGCGTGTGCCTAGCCAGTGTCTAGCCAGTGCCTAGCCTGTGCCTAGCCTGTGCCTAGCCTGTGCCTAGCCTGTGCCTAGCCTGTGCCTAGCCTGTGCCTAGCCTGTGCCTAGCCTGTGCCTAGCCTGTGCCTAGCCTGTGTCTAGCCTGTGTTTAGCCTGTGCCTTGCCTGTGACTGGCATGTGCATAGCCTGTTCCTAGCCAGTGTCTAGCCTGTGTCTAGCCTGTGCCTAGCCTGTGTCTAGCCTGTGTCTAGCCTGTGCCTTGCCTGTGACTGGCATGTGCATAGCCTGTGCTTAGCCAGTGTCTAGCCTGTGTCTAGCCTGTGCCTTGCCTGAGACTGGCATGTGCATAGCGTGTGCCTAGCCAGTGTCTAGCCAGTGCCTTGCCTGTGCCTAGCCAGTGTCTAGCCTTTGTCTAGCCAGTGCCTAGCCTGTGCCTTGCCTGTGCCTAGCCTGTGTCTAGCCTGTGTCTATCCTGTGTCTACCCTGTGCCTTGCCTGTGACTGGCATGTGCATAGCCTATGCCTAGCCAGTGTCTAGCCTGTGTCTAGCCTGTGCCTTGCCTGAGACAGGCATGTGCATAGCGTGTGCCTAGGCAGTGTCTAGCCAGTGCCTAGGCTGTGCCTAGCCAGTGTCTAGCCTGTGTCCAGCCTGTGTCCAGCCTGTGTCTAGCCTGTGTCTAGCCTGTGTCTAGCTGACTGGCATGTGCATAGCCTGTGCCTAGCCAGTGTCTAGCCTGTGTCTAGCCTGTGCCTTGCCTGAGACTGGCATGTGCATAGCGTGTGCCTAGCCAGTGTCTAGCCAGTGCCTAGCCTGTGCCTAGCCAGTGTCTAGCCTTTGTCTAGCCTGTGTCTAGCCTGTGTGTAGCCTGTGCCTTGCCTGTGACTGGCATGTGCATAGACTGTGTCTAGCCTGTGTCTAGCCTGTGTCTAGCCTGTGCCTTGCCTGTGACTGGCATGTGCATAGCCTGTGCCTAGCCAGTGTCTAGCCTGTGTCTAGCCTGTGTCTAGCCTGTGCCTTGCCTGAGACTGGCATGTGCATAGCGTGTGCCTAGCCAGTGTCTAGCCTGTGTCTAGCCTGTGCCTTGCCTGAGACTGGCATGTGCATAGCCTGTGCCTAGCCAGTGTCTAGCCTGTGTCTAGCCTGTGCCTAGCCTGTGTCTAGCCTATGTCTAGCCTGTGCCTTGCCTGTGACTGGCATGTGCATAGCCTGTGCCTAGCCAGTGTCTAGCCTGTGTCTAGCCTGTGCCTTGCCTGAGACTGGCATGTGCATAGCGTGTGCCTAGCCAGTGTCTAGCCAGTGCCTAGCCTGTGCCTAGCCTGTGCCTAGCCAGTGTCTAGCCTGTGTCTAGCCTGTGCCTAGCCTGTGCCTAGCCTGTGCCTAGCCTGTGCCTAGCCTGTGCCTAGCCTGTGCCTAGCCTGTGCCTAGCCTGTGCCTAGCCTGTGCCTAGCCTGTGCCTAGCCAGTGTCTAGCCTGTGTCTAGCCTGTGCCTAGCCTGTGTCTAGCCTGTGCCTTGCCTGTGACTGGCATGTGCATAGCCTGTGCCTAGCCAGTGTCTAGCCTGTGTCTAGCCTGTGTCTAGCCTGTGTCTAGCCTGTGCCTTGCCTGAGACTGGCATGTGCATAGCGTGTGCCTAGCCAGTGTCTAGCCTGTGTCTAGCCTGTGCCTTGCCTGAGACTGGCATGTGCATAGCCTGTGCCTAGCCAGTGTCTAGCCTGTGTCTAGCCTGTGCCTAGCCTGTGTCTAGCCTATGTCTAGCCTGTGCCTTGCCTGTGACTGGCATGTGCATAGCCTGTGCCTAGCCAGTGTCTAGCCTGTGTCTAGCCTGTGCCTTGCCTGAGACTGGCATGTGCATAGCGTGTGCCTAGCCAGTGTCTAGCCAGTGCCTAGCCTGTGTCTAGCCAGTGCCTAGCCTGTGCCTAGCCTGTGCCTAGCCTGTGTCTAGCCTGTGTCTAGCCTGTGCCTAGCCTGTGCCTAGCCTGTGCCTAGCCTGTGCCTAGCCTGTGCCTAGCCTGTGCCTAGCCTGTGCCTAGCCTGTGTCTAGCCTGTGTCTAGCCTGTGCCTTGTCTGTTACTGGCATGTGCATAGCCTGTGCCTAGCCAGTGTCTAGCCTGTGTCTAGCCTGTGCCTAGCCTGTGTCTAGCCTGTGTCTAGCCTGTGCCTTGCCTGTGACTGGCATGTGCATAGCCTGTGCCTAGCCAGTGTCTAGCCTGTGTCTAGCCTGTGCCTTGCCTGAGACTGGCATGTGCATAGCGTGTGCCTAGCCTTTGTCTAGCCAGTGCCTAGCCTGTGCCTTGCCTGTGCCTAGCCTGTGTCTAGCCTGTGTCTAGCCTGTGCCTTGCTTGTGACTGGCATGTGCATAGCCTATGCCGACTGGCATGTGCATAGCCTATGCCTAGCCAGTGTCTAGCCTGTGTCTAGCCTGTGCCTTGCCTGAGACAGGCATGTGCATAGCGTGTGCCTAGGCAGTGTCTAGCCAGTGCCTAGCCTGTGCCTAGCCAGTGTATAGCCTCTGTCTAGCCAGTGTATAGCCTCTGTCTAGCCTGTGTCTAGTCAGTGTCTAGCCGGTGTCTAGCCGGTGTCTAGCCTGTGCCTAGCCTGTGCCTAGCCTGTGTCTAGTCAGTGTCTAGCCGGTGTCTAGCCTGTGTCTAGCCTGTGCCTAGCCAGTGTCTAGCCTGTGTCTAGCCTGTGCCTAGCCTGTGTCTAGCCTATGTCTAGCCTGTGACTGGCATGTGCATAGCCTGTGCCTAGCCAGTGTCTAGCCTGTGTCTAGACTGTGCCTTGCCTGAGACTGGCATGTGCATAGCGTGTGCCTAGCCAGTGTCTAGCCTGTGTCTAGCCTATGTCTAGCCTGTGACTGGCATGTGCATAGCTTGTGCCTAGCCAGTGTCTAGCCTGTGTCTAGACTGTGCCTTGCCTGAGACTGGCATGTGCATAGCGTGTGCCTAGCCAGTGTCTAGCCAGTGCCTAGCCTGTGTCTAGCCAGTGCCTAGCCTGTGCCTAGCCTGTGCCTAGCCTGTGCCTAGCCTGTGCCTAGCCTGTGCCTAGCCTGTGTCTAGCCTGTGTCTAGCCTGTGTCTAGCCTGTGTCCAGCCTGTGTCTAGCCTGTGTCTAGCCTGTGTCTAGCCTGTGTCCAGCCTGTGTCTAGCCTGTGTCTAGCCTGTGTCTAGCCTGTGTCTAGCCTTTGTCTAGCCTGTGCCTAGCCTGTGTCTAGCCTGTGCCTAGCCAGTGTCTAGCCTGTGTCTAGCCTGTGCCTAGCCTGTGTCTAGCCTATGTCTAGCCTGTGACTGGCATGTGCATAGCCTGTGCCTAGCCAGTGTCTAGCCTGTGTCTAGCCTGTGCCTTGCCAGTGACTGGCATGTGCATAGCCTGTGCCTAGCCAGTGCCTAGCCTGTGTCTAGCCAGTGCCTAGCCTGTGCCTAGCCTGTGCCTAGCCTCTACCTATCCTGTGCCTAGCCTGTGCCTAGCCTGTGTCTAGCCTGTGCCTTGTCTGTTACTGGCATGTGCATAGCCTGTGCCTAGCCAGTGTCTAGCCTGTGTCTAGCCTGTGCCTAGCCTGTGTCTAGCCTGTGTCTAGCCTGTGCCTTGCCTGTGACTGGCATGTGCATAGCCTGTGCCTAGCCAGTGTCTAGCCTGTGTCTAGCCTGTGCCTTGCCTGAGACTGGCATGTGCATAGCGTGTGCCTAGCCTTTGTCTAGCCAGTGCCTAGCCTGTGCCTTGCCTGTGCCTAGCCTGTGTCTAGCCTGTGTCTAGCCTGTGCCTTGCTTGTGACTGGCATGTGCATAGCCTATGCCTAGCCAGTGTCTAGCCTGTGTCTAGCCTGTGCCTTGCCTGAGACAGGCATGTGCATAGCGTGTGCCTAGGCAGTGTCTAGCCAGTGCCTAGGCTGTGCCTAGCCAGTGTCTAGCCTTTGTCTAGCCTGTGCCTAGCCTGTGCCTAGCCAGTGTATAGCCTCTGTCTAGCCTGTGTCTAGTCAGTGTCTAGCCGGTGTCTAGCCGGTGTCTAGCCTGTGCCTAGCCTGTGCCTAGCATGTGACTGGCCTTTGCCTAGCCTGTGTCTAGCCTGTGTCTAGCCTGTGTCTAGCCTGTGTCCAGCCTGTGTCTAGCCTGTGTCTAGCCTGTGTCTAGCCTGTGTCCAGCCTGTGTCTAGCCTGTGTCTAGCCTGTGTCTAGCCTGTGTCTAGCCTTTGTCTAGCCTGTGCCTAGCCTGTGTCTAGCCTGTGTCTAGCCTGTTTCTAGCCTGTGTCTAGCGTGTGTCTAGCCTGTGTCTAGCTTGTGTCTAGCCTGTGTCTAGCCTGTGTCTAGCCTGTGCCTAGCCTGTGTCTAGCCTGTGCCTAGCCTGTGTCTAGCCTGTGTCTAGCCTGTGTCTAGCCTGTTTCTAGCCTGTGTCTAGCCTGTATCTAGCCTGTGTCTAGCCTGTGCCTAGCCAGTGTCTAGCCTGTGTCTAGCCTGTGCCTTGCCTGTGACTGGCATGTGACTGGCATGTGCATAGCCTGTGCCTAGCCAGTGTCTAGCCTGTGACTAGCCTGTGCCTTGCCTGAGACTGGCATGTGCATAGCGTGTGCCTAGCCAGTGTCTAGCCTGTGTCTAGCCTGTGCCTTGCCAGAGACTGGCATGTGCATAGCGTGTGCCTAGCCAGTGTCTAGCCTGTGCCTTGCCTGAGACTGGCATGTGCATAGCGTGTGCCTAGCCAGTGTCTAGCCTGTGTCTAGCCTGTGCCTTGCCAAAGACTGGCATGTGCATAGCGTGTGCCTAGCCAGTGTCTAGCCTGTGTCTAGCCTGTGCCTTGCCTGAGACAGGCATGTGCATAGCGTGTGCCTAGCCAGTGTCTATCCAGTGCCTAGCCTGTGCCTAGCCTGTGCCTAGCCTGTGCCTAGCCTGTGTCTAGCCTGTGTCTAGCCTGTGTCTAGCCTGTGTCTAGCCTGTGCGTTGCCTGTGACTGGCATGTGCATAGCCTGTTCCTAGCCTGTGTCTAGCCTGTGTCTAGCCTGTGCCTAGCCTGTGTCTAGCCTGTGCCTTGCCTGTGACTGGCATGTGCATAGCCTGTGCCTAGCCAGTGTCTAGCCTGTGTCTAGCCTGTGCCTTGCCTGAGACTGGCATGTGCATAGCGTGTGCCTAGCCAGTGTCTTGCCAGTGCCTAGCCAGTGTCTAGCCTTTGTCTAGCCAGTCCCTAGCGTGTGCCTAACCTGTGCCTTGCCTGAGACTGGCATGTGCATAGCGTGTGCCTAGCCAGTGTCTAGCCTGTGTCTAGCCTGTGCCTTGCCTGAGACTGGCATGTGCATAGCGTGTGCCTAGCCAGTGTCTAGCCTGTGTCTAGCCTGTGCCTTGCCTGTGACTGGCATGTGCATAGCCTATGCCTAGCCAGTGTCTAGCCTGTGTCTAGCCTGTGCCTTGCCTGAGACAGGCATGTGCATAGCGTGTGCCTAGCCAGTGTCTAGCCTGTGTCTAGCCTGTGCTTTGCCTGAGACAGGCATGTGCATAGCGTGTGCCTAGCCAGTGTCTATCCAGTGCCTAGCCTGTGCCTAGCCTGTGCCTAGCCTGTGTCTAGCCTGTGTCTAGCCTGTGCGTTGCCTGTGACTGGCATGTGCATAGCCTGTTCCTAGCCTGTGTCTAGCCTTTGTCTAGCCTGTGCCTAGCCTGTGTCTAGCCTGTGTCTAGCCTGTGCCTTGCCTCTGACTGGCATGTGTATAGCCTGTGCCTAGCCAGTGTCTAGCCTGTGTCTAGCCTGTGCCTTGCCTGAGACTGGCATGTGCATAGCGTGTGCCTAGCCAGTGTCTAGCCAGTGCCTAGCCTGTGCCTAGCCAGTGTCTAGCCTTTGTCTAGCCTGTGCCTAGCCTGTGCCTAGCCTGTGCCTAGCCTGTGCCTAGCCTGTGTCTAGCCTGTGTCTAGCCTGTGTCTAGCCTGTGTCTAGCCTGTGTCTAGCCTGTGTCTAGCCTGTGCGTTGCCTGTGACTGGCATGTGCATAGCCTGTTCCTAGCCTGTGTCTAGCCTGTGTCTAGCCTGTGCCTAGCCTGTGTCTAGCCTGTGTCTAGCCTGTGCCTTGCCTGTGACTGGCATGTGCATAGCCTGTGCCTAGCCAGTGTCTAGCCTGTGTCTAGCCTGTGCCTTGCCTGAGACTGGCATGTGCATAGCCTGTGCCTAGCCAGTGTCTAGCCTGTGTCTAGCCTGTGCCTTGCCTGTGACTGGCATGTGCATAGCCTATGCCTAGCCAGTGTCTAGCCTGTGTCTAGCCTGTGCCTTGCCTGAGACAGGCATGTGCATAGCGTGTGCCTAGCCAGTGTCTAGCCTGTGTCTAGCCTGTGTCTAGCCTGTGCTTTGCCTGAGACAGGCATGTGCATAGCGTGTGCCTAGCCAGTGTCTATCCAGTGCCTAGCCTGTGCCTAGCCTGTGCCTAGCCTGTGTCTAGCCTGTGTCTAGCCTGTGCGTTGCCTGTGACTGGCATGTGCATAGCCTGTTCCTAGCCTGTGTCTAGCCTTTGTCTAGCCTGTGCCTAGCCTGTGTCTAGCCTGTGTCTAGCCTGTGCCTTGCCTGTGACTGGCATGTGTATAGCCTGTGCCTAGCCAGTGTCTAGCCTGTGTCTAGCCTGTGCCTTGCCTGAGACTGGCATGTGCATGGCGTGTGCCTAGCCAGTGTCTAGCCAGTGCCTAGCCTGTGCCTAGCCAGTGTCTAGCCTTTGTCTAGCCTGTGCCTAGCCTCTGTCTAGCCTGTGTCTAGCCTGTGCGTTGCCTATAACTGGCATGTGCATAGCCTGTTCCTAGCCAGTGTCTAGCCAGTGCCTAGCCTGTGCCTAGCCAGTGTCTAGCCTTTGTCTAGCCTGTGCCTAGCCTGTGTCTAGCCTGTGTCTAGCCTGTGCGTTGCCTGTGACTGGCATGTGCATAGCCTGAGACTGGCATGTGCATAGCGTGTGCCTAGCCAGTGTCTAGCCAGTGCCTAGCCAGTGTCTAGCCTTTGTCTAGCCTGTGCCTAGCCAGTGTCTATCCAGTGCCTAGCCTGTGCCTAGCCTGTGCCTAGCCTTTGTCTAGCCTGTGCCTAGCCTGTGTCTAGCCTGTGTCTAGCCTGTGCCTTGCCTGAGACAGGCATGTGCATAGCGTGTGCCTAGCCAGTGTCTAGCCTGTGTCTAGCCTGTGCCTTGCCTGAGACAGGCATGTGCATAGCGTGTGCCTAGCCAGTGTCTATCCAGTGCCTAGCCTGTGCCTAGCCTGTGTCTAGCCTGTGTCTAGCCTGTGCGTTGCCTGTGACTGGCATGTACATAACCTGTGCCTAGCCTGTGTCTAGCCTGTGTCTAGCCTGTTTCTAGCCTGTGTCTAGCCTGTGTCTAGCCTGTGTCTAGCTTGTGTCTAGCCTGTGTCTAGCCTGTGCATAGCGTGTGCCTAGCCAGTGTCTAGCCAGTGCCTAGCCTGTGCCTAGCCAGTGTCTAGCCTGTGTCTAGCCTGTGCCTTGCCTGAGACAGGCATGTGCGTAGCGTGTGCCTAGCCAGTGTCTAGCCTGTGTCTAGCCTGTGCCTTGCCTGAGACTGGCATGTGCATAGCGTGTGCCTAGCCAGTGTCTAGCCAGTGCCTAGCCTGTGCCTAGCCAGTGTCTAGCCTTTGTCTAGCCAGTGTCTAGCCTGTGCCTAGCCTGTGCCTTGCCTTAGACTGGCATGTGCATAGCGTGTGCCTAGCCAGTGTCTAGCCTGTGTCTAGCCTGTGCCTTGCCTGAGACTGGCATGTGCATAGCGTGTGCCTAGCCAGTGTCTAGCCAGTGCCTAGCCTGTGCCTTGCCTGTGACAGGCATGTGCATAGAGTGTGCCTAGCCAGTGTCTAGCCTGTGTCTAGCCTGTGCCTTGCCTGAGACAGGCATGTGCATAGCGTGTGCCTAGCCAGTGTCTAGCCTGTGTCTAGCCTGTGCCTTGCCTGAGACAGGCATGTGCATAGCGTGTGCCTAGCCAGTGTCTATCCAGTGCCTAGCCTGTGCCTAGCCAGTGCCTAGCCTGTGTCTAGCCTGTGTCTAGCCTGTGCGTTGCCTGTGACTGGCATGTGCATAACCTGTGCCTAGCATGTGTCTAGCCTGTGTCTAGCCTGTTTCTAGCCTGTGTCTAGCCTGTGTCTAGCCTGTGTCTAGCTTGTGTCTAGCCTTTGTCTAGCCTGTGCATAGCCTGTGCCTAGCCAGTGTCTAGCCTGTGTTTAGCATGTGCCTTGCCTGAGACTGGCATGTGCATAGCGTGTGCCTAGCCAGTGTCTAGCCAGTGCCTAGCCTGTGCCTAGCCAGTGTCTAGCCTTTGTCTAGCCAGTGCCTAGCCTGTGCCTAGCCTGTGCCTTGCCTGAGACTGGCATGTGCATAGCGTGTGCCTAGCCAGTGTCTAGCCTGTGTCTAGCCTGTGTCTAGCCTGTGCCTTGCCTGAGACTTGCATGTGCATAACGTGTGCCTAGCCAGTGTCTAGCCAGTGCCTAGCCTGTGCCTAGCCTGTGTCTAGCCTGTGTCTAGCCTGTGCCTTGCCTGTGACTGGCATGTGCATAGCCTGTGCCTAGCCTGTGTCTAGCCTGTGTCTAGCCTGTGCCTAGCCTGTGTCTAGCCTGTGCCTTGCCTGAGACTGGCATGTGCATAGCGTGTGCCTAGCCAGTGTCTAGCCAGTGGCTAGCCTGTGCCTGGCATGTGACTGGCATGTGCATAGCCTGTAACTAGCCAGTGTCTAGCCTGTGTCTAGCCTGTGCCTTGCCTGAGACTGGCATGTACATAGCGTGTGCCTAGCCAGTGTCTAGCCTGTGTCTAGCCTGTGCCTTGCCTGTGACAGGCATGTGCATAGAGTGTGCCTAGCCAGTGTCTAGCCTGTGTCTAGCCTGTGCCTAGCCTGTGTCTAGCCTGTGTCTAGCCTGTGCGTTGCCTGTGACTGGCATGTGCATAGCCTGTGCCTAGCCTGTGTCTAGCCTGTGTCTAGCCTGTGCCTAGCCTGTGTCTAGCCTGTGTCTAGCCTGTGCCTTGCCTGTGACTGGCATGTGCATAGCCTGTGCCTAGCCAAGGTCTAGCCTGTGTCTAGCCTGTGCCTTGCCTGTGTCTAGCCTGTGCCTTGCCTGAGACTGGCATGTGCATAGCGTGTGCCTAGCCAGTGTCTAGCCAGTGCCTAGCCTGTGCCTAGCCAGTGTCTAGCCTTTGTCTAGCCAGTGCCTAGCCTGTGCCTAGCCTGTGTCTAGCCTGTGTCTAGCCTGTGTCTAGCCTGTGCCTTGCCTGTGACTGGCATGTGCATAGCCTGTAACTAGCCAGTGTCTAGCCTGTGTCTAGCCTGTGCCTTGCCTGAGACTGGCATGTGCATAGCGTGTGCCTAGCCAGTGTCTAGCCTGTGTCTAGCCTGTGCCTTGCCTGTGACAGGCATGTGCATAGAGTGTGCCTAGCCAGTGTCTAGCCTGTGTCTAGCCTGTGCCTAGCCTGTGTCTAGCCTGTGTCTAGCCTGTGTCTAGCCTGTGCGTTGCCTGTGACTGGCATGTGCATAGCCTGTGCCTAGCCTGTGCCTAGCCTGTGCCTTGCCTGTGCCTAGCCTGTGTCTAGCCTGTGTCTAGCCTGTGCCTTGCCTGTGACTGGCATGTGCATAGCCTGTGCCTAGCCAGTGTCTAGCCTGTGCCTTGCCTGAGACAGGCATGTGCATAGCGTGTGCCTAGGCAGTGTCTAGCCAGTGCCTAGGCTGTGCCTAGCCAGTGTCTAGCCTTTGTCTAGCCTGTGCATAGCCTGTGTCTAGCCTGTGCCTAGCCAGTGTATAGCCTCTGTCTAGCCTGTGTCTAGTCAGTGTCTAGCCGGTGTCTAGCCGGTGTCTAGCCTGTGCCTAGCCTGTGACTGGCCTATGCCTAGCCTGTGTCTAGCCTGTGTCTAGCTATGTCTAGCCTGTGTCCAGCCTGTGTCTAGCCTGTGTCTAGCCTGTGTCTAGCCTGTGTCCAGCCTGTGTCTAGCCTGTGTCTAGCCTGTGTCTAGCCTGTGTCTAGCCTTTGTCTAGCCTGTGCCTAGCCTGTGTCTAGCTTGTGTCCAGCCTGTTTCTAGCCTGTGTCTAGCCTGTGTCTAGCCTGTGTCTAGCTTGTGTCTAGCCTGTGTCTAGCCTGTGTCTAGCCTGTGTCTAGACTGTGTCTAGCCTGTGCCTAGCCGGTGTCTAGCCTGTGTCTAGCCTGTGTCTAGCCTGTGCCTAGCCTGTGTCTATTCTGTGTCTAGCCTGTGTCTAGCCTGTGTCTAGCCTGTGTCTAGCCTGTGTCTAGCCTGTGCCTAGCCAGTGTCTAGCCTGTGTCTAGCCTGTGCCTTGCCTGTGACTGGCATGTGACTGGCATGTGCATAGCCTGTGCCTAGCCAGTGTCTAGCCTGTGCCTTGCCTGAGACTGGCATGTGCATAGCGTGTGCCTAGCCAGTGTCTAGCCTGTGCCTTGCCAGTGAGACTGGGATATGCATAGCGTGTGCCTAGCCAGTGTCTAGCCTGTGCCTTGCCTGAGACAGGCATGTGCATAGAGTGTGCCTAGCCAGTGTCTATCCAGTGCCTAGCCTGTGCCTAGCCTGTGTCTAGCCTGTGTCTAGCCTGTGCGTTGCCTGTGACTGGCCTGTGACTGGCATGTGCATAGCCTGTGCCTAGCCTGTGTCTAGCCTGTGTCTAGCCTGTGCCTAGCCTGTGTCTAGCCTGTGTCTAGCCTGTGCCTTGCCTGTGACTGGCATGTGCATAGTCTGTGCCTAGCCAGTGTCTAGCCTGTGCCTTGCCTGAGACTGGCATGTGCATAGCGTGTGCCTAGCCAGTGTCTAGCCAGTGCCTAGCCTGTGCCTAGCCAGTGTCTAGCCTTTGTCTAGCCAGTGCCTAGCCTGTGCCTAGCCTGTGCCTAGCCTGTGCCTTGCCTGAGACTGGCATGTGCATAGCGTGTGCCTAGACAGTGTCTAGCCAGTGCCTAGCCTGTGCCTAGCCAGTGTCTAGCCTTTGTCTAGCCAGTGCCTAGCCTGTGCCTAGCCTGTGCCTAGCCTGTGCCTAGCCAGTGTCTAGCCTGTGTCTAGCCAGTGCCTTGCCTGTGACTGGCATGTGACTGGCATGTGCATAGCCTGTGCCTAGCCAGTGTCTGGCCTGTGTCTAGCCTGTGCCTTGCCTGAGACTGGCATGTGCATAGCGTGTGCCTAGCCAGTGTCTAGCCTGTGTCTAGCCTGTGCATTTCCTGTGACTGGCATGTGCATAGCCTATGCCTAGCCAGTGTCTAGCCTGTGTCTAGACTGTGCCTTGCCTGAGACAGGCATGTGCATAGCGTGTGCCTAGCGAGTGTCTAGCCTGTATCTAGCCTGTGCCTTGCCTGAGACAGGCATGTGCATAGCGTGTGCCTAGCCAGTGTCTATCCAGTGCCTAGCCTGTGCCTAGCCTGTGTCTAGCCTGTGTCTAGCCTGTGTCTAGCCTGTGCGTTGCCTGTGACTGGCATGTGCATATCCTGTGCCTAGCCTGTGTCTAGCCTGTGTCTAGCCTGTTTCTAGCCTGTGTCTAGCCTGTGTCTAGCCGGTGTCTAGCTTGTGTCTAGCCTGTGTCTAGCCTGTGCATAGCCTGTGCCTAGCCAGTGTCTAGCCTGTGTTTAGCATGTGCCTTGCCTGAGACTGGCATGTGCATAGCGTGTGCCTAGCCAGTGTCTAGCCAGTGCCTAGCCTGTGCCTAGCCTGTGCCTAGCCAGTGTCTAGCCTTTGTCTAGCCAGTGCCTAGCCTGTGCCTAGCCTGTGCCTTGCCTGAGACTGGCATGTGCATAGCGTGTGCCTAGCCAGTGTCTAGCCTGTGTCTAGCCTGTGTCTAGCCTGTGCCTTGCCTGAGACTGGCATGTGCATAGCGTGTGCCTAGCCAGTGTCTAGCCAGTGCCTAGCCTGTGCCTAGCCTGTGCCTAGCGTGTGCCTAGCCTGTGCCTAGCGTGTGCCTAGCCTGTGCCTAGCCTGTGCCTAGCCTGTGCCTAGCCTGTGCCTAGCCTGTGTCTAGCCTGTGCCTTGCCTGTGACTGGCATGTGCATAGCCTGTGCCTAGCCAGTGTCTAGCCTGTGTCTAGCCTGTGCCTTGCCTGAGACTGGCATGTGCATAGCGTGTGCCTAGCCAGTGTCTAGCCAGTGCCTAGCCTGTGCCTAGCCAGTGTCTAGCCTTTGTCTAGCCAGTGCCTAGCATGTGCCTTGCCTGTGCCTAGTCTGTGTCTAGCCTGTGTCTAGCCTGTGCCTTGCCCTAGACAGGCATGTGCATAGCGTGTGCCTAGGCAGTGTCTAGCCAGTGCCTAGGCTGTGCCTAGCCAGTGTCTAGCCTTTGTCTAGCCTGTGCATAGCCTGTGTCTAGCCTGTTCCTAGCCAGTGTATAGCCTCTGTCTAGCCTGTGTCTAGTCAGTGTCTAGCCGGTGTCTAGCCGGTGTCTAGCCTGTGCCTAGCCTGTGACTGGCCTATGCCTAACCTGTGTCTAGCCTGTGTCTAGCTATGTCTAGCCTGTGTCCAGCCTGTGTCTAGCCTTTGTCTAGCCTGTGCCTAGCCTGTGTCTAGCTTGTGTCTAGCCTGTTTCTAGCCTGTGTCTAGCCTGTGTCTAGCCTGTGTCTAGCTTGTGTCTAGCCTGTGTCTAGCCTGTGTCTAGCCTGTGTCTAGCCTGTGTCTAGCCTGTGTCTAGCCTGTGTCTAGCCTGTGTCTAGCCTGTGCCTAGCCTGTGTCTAGCCTGTGTCTAGCCTGTGTCTAGCCTGTGTCTAGCCTGTGTCTAGCCTGTGTCTATTCTGTGTCTAGCCTGTGTCTAGCCTGTGTCTAGCCTGTGTCTAGCCTGTGCCTAGCCAGTGTATAGCCTGTGTCTAGCCTGTGCCTTGCCTGTGACTGGCATGTGACTGGCATGTGCATAGCCTGTGCCTAGCCAGTGTCTAGCCTGTGCCTTGCCTGAGACTGGCATGTGCATAGCGTGTGCCTAGCCAGTGTCTAGCCTGTGCCTTGCCAGAGACTGGCATATGCATAGAGTGTGCCTAGCCAGTGTCTATCCAGTGCCTAGCCTGTGCCTAGCCTGTGCCTAGCCTGTGTCTAGCCTGTGTCTAGCCTGTGCGTTGCCTGTGCGTTGCCTGTGACTGGCATGTGCATAGCCTGTGCCTAGCCTGTGTCTAGCCTGTGTCTAGCCTGTGCCTAGCCTGTGTCTAGCCTGTGTCTAGCCTGTGCCTTGCCTGTGACTGGCATGTGCATAGTCTGTGCCTAGCCAGTGTCTAGCCTGTGTCTAGCCTTTGCCTTGCCTGAGACTGGCATGTGCATAGCGTGTGCCTAGCCAGTGTCTAGCCAGTGCCTAGCCTGTGCCTAGCCAGTGTCTAGCCTTTGTCTAGCCAGTGCCTAGCCTGTGCCTAGCCTGTGCCTAGCCTGTGCCTTGCCTGAGACTGGCATGTGCATAGCGTGTGCCTAGCCAGTGTCTAGCCAGTGTCTAGCCAGTGCCTAGCCTGTGTCTAGCCTGTGTCTAGCCTGTGTCTAGCCTTTGTCTAGCCGGTGTCTAGCCGGTGTCTAGCCGGTGTCTAGCCAGTGCCTAGCATGTGACTGGCCTATGCCTAGCCTGTGTCTAGCCTGTGTCTAGCTATGTCTAGCCTGTGTCTAGCCTGTGTCTAGCCTGTGTCTAGCCTGTGTCTAGCCTGTGTCTAGCCTGTGTCTAGCCTGTGTCTAGCCTGTGTCTAGCCTGTGCCTAGCCAGTGTCTAGCCTGTGTCTAGCCTGTGCCTTGCCTGTGTCTAGCTATGTCTAGCCTGTGTCCAGCCTGTGTCTAGCCTGTGTCTAGCCTGTGTCTAGCCTGTGTCCAGCCTGTGTCTAGCCTGTGTCTAGCCTGTGTCTAGCCTGTGTCTAGCCTTTGTCTAGCCTGTGCCTAGCCTGTGTCTAGCTTGTGTCCAGCCTGTTTCTAGCCTGTGTCTAGCCTGTGTCTAGCCTGTGTCTAGCTTGTGTCTAGCCTGTGTCTAGCCTGTGTCTAGCCTGTGTCTAGACTGTGTCTAGCCTGTGCCTAGCCGGTGTCTAGCCTGTGTCTAGCCTGTGTCTAGCCTGTGCCTAGCCTGTGTCTAGTCTGTGTCTAGCCTGTGTCTAGCCTGTGTCTAGCCTGTGTCTGGCCTGTGTCTAGCCTGTGCCTAGCCAGTGTCTAGCCTGTGTCTAGCCTGTGCCTTGCCTGAGACTGGCATGTGCATAGCGTGTGCCTAGCCAGTGTCTAGCCAGTGCCTAGCCTGTGCCTAGCCAGTGTCTAGCCTTTGTCTAGCCAGTGCCTAGCCTGTGCCTAGCCTGTGCCTAGCCTGTGCCTTGCCTGAGACTGGCATGTGCATAGCGTGTGCCTAGACAGTGTCTAGCCAGTGCCTAGCCTGTGCCTAGCCAGTGTCTAGCCTTTGTCTAGCCAGTGCCTAGCCTGTGCCTAGCCTGTGCCTAGCCTGTGTCTAGCCTGTGTCTAGCCTGTGTCTAGTCTGAGTCTAGCCTGTGTCTAGCCTGTGTCTAGCCTGTGTCTAGCCTTTGTCTAGCCGGTGTCTAGCCGGTGTCTAGCCGGTGTCTAGCCAGTGCCTAGCATGTGACTGGCCCATGCCTAGCCTGTGTCTAGCCTGTGTCTAGCTATGTCTAGCCTGTGTCTAGCCTGTGTCTAGCCTGTGTCTAGCCTGTGTCTAGCCTGTGTCTAGCCTGTGTCTAGCCTGTGTCTAGCCTGTGTCTAGCCTGTGTCTAGCCTGTGTCTAGCCTGTGTCTAGCCTGTGCCTAGCCAGTGTCTAGCCTGTGTCTAGCCTGTGCCTTGCCTGAGACTGGCATGTGCATAGCGTGTGCCTAGCCAGTGTCTAGCCTGTGTCTAGCCTGTGCCTTGCCTGAGACTGGCATGTGCATAGCGTGTGCCTAGCCAGTGTCTAGCCAGTGCCTAGCCTGTGCCAAGCCTGTGCCTAGCCTGTGCCTAGCCTGTGCCTAGCCTGTGCCTAGCCTGTGCCTAGCCTGTGCCTAGCCTGTGCCTAGCCTGAGCCTAGCCTGTGTCTAGCCTGTGCCTTGCCTGTGACTGGCATGTGCATAGCCTGTGCCTAGCCAGTGTCTAGCCTGTGTCTAGCCTGTGCCTAGCCTGTGTCTAGCCTGTGCCTTGCCTGAGACTGGCATGTGCATAGCGTGTGCCTAGCCAGTGTCTAGCCAGTGCCTAGCCTGTGCCTAGCCAGTGTCTAGCCTTTGTCTAGCCAGTGCCTAGCCTGTGCCTTGCCTGTGCCTAGCCTGTGCCTTGCCTGTGCCTAGCCTGTGTCTAGCCTGTGTCTAGCCTGTGCCTTGCCTGTGACTGGCATGTGCATAGCCTGTGCCTAGCCAGTGTCTAGCCTGTGCCTTGCCTGAGACAGGCATGTGCATAGCGTGTGCCTAGGCAGTGTCTAGCCAGTGCCTAGGCTGTGCCTAGCCAGTGTCTAGCCTTTGTCTAGCCTGTGCATAGCCTGTGTCTAGCCTGTGCCTAGCCAGTGTATAGCCTCTGTCTAGCCTGTGTCTAGTCAGTGTCTAGCCGGTGTCTAGCCGGTGTCTAGCCTGTGCCTAGCCTGTGACTGGCCTATGCCTAGCCTGTGTCTAGCCTGTGTCTAGCTATGTCTAGCCTGTGTCTAGCCTGTGTCTAGCCTGTGTCTAGCCTGTGTCTAGCCTGTGTCTAGCCTGTGTCTAGCCTGTGTCTAGCCTGTGTCTAGCCTGTGCCTAGCCAGTGTCTAGCCTGTGTCTAGCCTGTGCCTTGCCTGTGACTGGCATGTGACTGGCATGTGCATAGCCTGTGCCTAGCCAGTGTCTGGCCTGTGTCTAGCCTGTGCCTTGCCTGAGACTGGCATGTGCATAGCGTGTGCCTAGCCAGTGTCTAGCCTGTGTCTAGCCTGTGCATTTCCTGTGACTGGCATGTGCATAGCCTATGCCTAGCCAGTGTCTAGCCTGTGTCTAGCCTGTGCCTTGCCTGAGACAAGCATGTGCATAGCGTGTGCCTAGCGAGTGTCTAGCCTGTATCTAGCCTGTGCCTTGCCTGAGACAGGCATGTGCATAGCGTGTGCCTAGCCAGTGTCTATCCAGTGCCTAGCCTGTGCCTAGCCTGTGCCTAGCCTGTGTCTAGCCTGTGTCTAGCCTGTGCGTTGCCTGTGACTGGCATGTGCATAACCTGTGCCTAGCCTGTGTCTAGCCTGTGTCTAGCCTGTTTCTAGCCTGTGTCTAGCCTGTGTCTAGCCGGTGTCTAGCTTGTGTCTAGCCTGTGTCTAGCCTGTGCATAGCCTGTGCCTAGCCAGTGTCTAGCCTGTGTTTAGCATGTCCCTTGCCTGAGACTGGCATGTGCATAGCGTGTGCCTAGCCAGTGTCTAGCCAGTGCCTAGCCTGTGCCTAGCCAGTGTCTAGCCTTTGTGTAGCCAGTGCCTAGCCTGTGCCTAGCCTGTGCCTTGCCTGAGACTGGCATGTGCATAGCGTGTGCCTAGCCAGTGTCTAGCCTGTGTCTAGCCTGTGTCTAGCCTGTGCCTTGCCTGAGACTGGCATGTGCATAGCGTGTGCCTAGCCAGTGTCTAGCCAGTGCCTAGCCTGTGCCTAGCCTGTGCCTAGCCTGTGCCTAGCCTGTGCCTAGCCTGTGCCTAGCCTGTGCCTAGCCTGTGTCTAGCCTGTGTCTAGCCTGTGCCTTGCCTGTGACTGGCATGTGCATAGCCTGTGCCTAGCCAGTGTCTAGCCTGGTCTAGCCTGTGCCTAGCCTGTGTCTACCCTGTGCCTTGCCTGAGACTGGCATGTGCATAGCGTGTGCCTAGCCAGTGTCTAGCCAATGCCTAGCCTGTGCCTAGCCAGTGTCTAGCCTTTGTCTAGCCAGTGCCTAGCCTGTGCCTTGCCTGTGCCTAGCCTATGCCTAGCCAGTGTCTAGCCTTTGTCTAGCCTGTGCATAGCCTGTGTCTAGCCTGTTCCTAGCCAGTGTATAGCCTCTGTCTAGCCTGTGTCTAGTCAGTGTCTAGCCGGTGTCTAGCCGGTGTCTAGCCTGTGCCTAGCCTGTGACTGGCCTGGTCTAGCCTGTGCCTAGCCTGTGTCTAGCCTGGTCTAGCCTGTGCCTAGCCTGTGTCTAGCCTGTGCCTTGCCTGAGACTGGCATGTGCATAGCGTGTGCCTAGCCAGTGTCTAGCCAGTGCCTAGCCTGTGCCTAGCCAGTGTCTAGCCTTTGTCTAGCCTGTGTCTAGCCTGTGTCTAGCTATGTCTAGCCTGTGTCCAGCCTGTGTCTAGCCTTTGTCTAGCCTGTGCCTAGCCTGTGTCTAGCTTGTGTCTAGCCTGTTTCTAGCCTGTGTCAAGCCTGTGTCTAGCCTGTGTTTAGCTTGTGTCTAGCCTGTGTCTAGCCTGTGTCTAGCCTGTGTCTAGCCTGTGTCTAGCCTGTGCCTAGCCTGTGTCTAGCCTGTGTCTAGCCTGTGTCTAGCCTGTGTCTATTCTGTGTCTAGCCTGTGTCTAGCCTGTGTCTAGCCTGTGTCTAGCCTGTGCCTAGCCAGTGTATAGCCTGTGTCTAGCCTGTGCCTTGCCTGTGACTGGCATGTGACTGGCATGTGCATAGCCTGTGCCTAGCCAGTGTCTAGCCTGTGCCTTGCCTGAGACTGGCATGTGCATAGCGTGTGCCTAGCAAGTGTCTAGCCAGTGTCTAGCCAGTGCCTAGCCTGTGCCTAGCCTGTGTCTAGCCTGTGTCCAGCCTGTGTCTAGCCTGTGTCTAGCCTGTGTCTAGCCTGTGTCTAGCCTGTGTCTAGCCTGTGTCTAGCCTGTGTCTAGCCTGTGTCTAGCCTGTGTCTAGCCTGTGTCTAGCCTGTGTCTAGCCTTTGTCTAGCCTGTGCCTAGCCTGTGTCTAGCCTGTGTCTAGCCTGTTTCTAGCCTGTGTCTAGCCTGTGTCTAGCCTGTGTCTAGCTTGTGTCTAGCCTGTGTCTAGCCTATGTCTAGCCTGTGCCTAGCCTGTGTCTAGCCTGTGTCTAGCCTGTGTCTAGCCTGTGTCTAGCCTGTGTCAGCCTGTGTCTAGCCTGTGTCTAGCCTGTGTCTAGCCTGTGACTGGCATGTGACTGGCATGTGCATAGCCTGTGCCTAGCCAGTGTCTAGCCTGTGTCTAGCCTGTGCCTTGCCTGAGACTGGCATGTGCAAAGCGTGTGCCTAGCCAGTGTCTAGCCTGTGTCTAGCCTGTGCCTTGCCAGAGACTGGCATGTGCATAGCGTGTGCCTAGCCAGTGTCTAGCCTGTGTCTAGCCTGTGCCTTGCCTGAGACAGGCATGTGCATAGCGTGTGCCTAGCCAGTGTCTAGCCTTTGTCTAGCCTGTGCCTAGCCTGTGTCTAGCCTGTGTCTAGCCTGTGCGTTGCCTGTGACTGGCATGTGCATAGCCTGTGCCTAGCCTGTGTCTAGCCTGTGTCTAGCCTGTGCCTAGCCTGTGTCTAGCCTGTGCCTTGCCTGTGACTGCCATGTGCATAGCCTGTGCCTAGCCAGTGTCAAGCCTGTGTCTAGCCTGTGCCTTGCCTGAGACTGGCATGTGCATAGCGTGTGCCTAGCCAGTGTCTAGCCAGTGTCTAGCCAGTGCCTAGCCTGTGCCTAGCCAGTGTCTAGCCTGTGCCTAGCCTGTGTCTAGCCTGTGTCTAGCCTGTGGCTTGCCTGTGACTGGCATGTGCATAGCCTATGCCTAGCCAGTGTCTAGCCTGTGTCTAGCCTGTGCCTTGCCTGAGACAGGCATGTGAATAGCGTGTGCCTAGGCAGTGTCTAGCCTGTGCCTAGCCAGTGTATAGCCTCTGTCTAGCCTGTGTCTAGTCAGTGTCTAGCCGGTGTCTAGCGGATGTCTAGCCTGTGACTAGCTTGTGCCTAGCCAGTGTCTAGCCAGTGTCTAGCCAGTGCCTAGCCTGTGCCTAGCCAGTGTCTAGCCTGTGCCTAGCCTGTGTCTAGCCTGTGTCTAGCCTGTGGCTTGCCTGTGACTGGCATGTGCAAAGCGTGTGCCTAGCCAGTGTCTAGCCTGTGTCTAGCCTTTGCCTTGCCAGAGACTGGCATGTGCATAGCGTGTGCCTAGCCAGTGTCTAGCCTGTGTCTAGCCTGTGCCTTGCCTGAGACAGGCATGTGCATAGCGTGTGCCTAGCCAGTGTCTAGCCTTTGTCTAGCCTGTGCCTAGCCTGTGTCTAGCCTGTGTCTAGCCTGTGCGTTGCCTGTGACTGGCATGTGCATAGCCTATGCCTAGTCTGTGCCAAGCCAGTGTCTAGCCTGTGCCTAGCCAGTGTATAGCCTCTGTCTAGCCTGTGTCTAGTCAGTGTCTAGCCGGTGTCTAGCGGATGTCTAGCCTGTGACTAGCTTGTGCCTAGCCAGTGCCTAGACTGTGCCTAGCCTTTGCCTAGCCTGTGGCTAGCCTGTGCCTAGCCTATGCCTAGCCTGTGTCTAGCCTGTGTCCAGCCTGTGTCTAGCCTGTGTCTAGCCTGTGGCTAGCCTGTGCCTAGCCTATGCCTAGCCTGTGTCTAGCCTGTGTCTAGCCTGTGTCTAGCCTGTGTCTAGCCTGTGTCTAGCCTGTGTCTAGCCTGTGTCTAGCCTTTATCTAGACTGTGCCTAGCCTGTGTCTAGCCTGTGTCTAGCCTGTTTCTAGCCTGTGCCTAGCCAGTGTCTAGCCTTTGTCTAGTCTGTGCCAAGCCAGTGTCTAGCCTGTGCCTAGCCAGTGTATAGCCTCTGTCTAGCCTGTGTCTAGTCAGTGTCTAGCCGGTGTCTAGCGGATGTCTAGCCTGTGACTAGCTTGTGCCTAGCCAGTGCCTAGACTGTGCCTAGCCTGTGCCTAGCCTGTGGCTAGCCTGTGCCTAGCCTATGCCTAGCCTGTGTCTAGCCTGTGTCTAGCCTGTGTCTAGCCTGTGTCCAGCCTGTGTCTAGCCTGTGTCTAGCCTGTGTCTAGCCTTTATCTAGCCTGTGCCTAGCCTGTGTCTAGCCTGTGTCTAGCCTGTTTCTAGCCTGTGTCTAGCCTGTGTCTAGCCTGTGTCTAGCTTGTGTCTAGCCTGTGTCTAGCCTGTGTCTAGCCTGTGCCTAGCCTGTGTCTAGCCTGTGTCTAGCCTGTGTCTAGCCTGTGTCTAGCCTGTGTCAGCCTGTGTCTAGCCTGTGTCTAGCCTGTGTCCAGCCTGTGTCTAGCCTGTGTCTAGCCTGTGGCTAGCCTGTGCCTAGCCTATCCCTAGCCTGTGTCTAGCCTGTGTCTAGCCTGTGTCTAGCCTGTGTCCAGCCTGTGTCTAGCCTGTGTCTAGCCTGTGTCTAGCCTGTGTCTAGCCTGTGTCTAGCCTGTGTCTAGCCTGTGTCTAGCCTGTGTCTAGCCTTTATCTAGCCTGTGCCTAGCCTGTGTCTAGTCAGTGTCTAGCCGGTGTCTAGCGGATGTCTAGCCTGTGACTAGCTTGTGCCTAGCCAGTGCCTAGACTGTGCCTAGCCTGTGGCTAGCCTGTGCCTAGCCTATGCCTAGCCTGTGTCTAGCCTGTGTCTAGCCTGTGTCTAGCCTGTGTCCAGCCTGTGTCCAGCCTGTGTCTAGCCTGTGTCTAGCCTTTATCTAGCCTGTGTCTAGCCTGTGTCTAGCCTGTGCCTTGCCTGTGACTGGCATGTGCATAGCCTGTGCCTAGCCAGTGTCTAGTCTGTGTCTAGCCTGTGCCTTGCCTGAGACTGGCATGTGCATAGCGTGTGCCTAGCCAGTGTCTAGCCAGTGTCTAGCCAGTGCCTAGCCTGTGCCTAGCCAGTGTCTAGCCTGTGCCTAGCCTGTGTCTAGCCTGTGTCTAGCCTGTGGCTTGCCTGTGGCTTGCCTGTGACTGGCATGTGCATAGCCTATGCCTAGCCAGTGTCTAGCCTGTGTCTAGCCTGTGCCTTGCCTGAGACAGGCATGTGAATAGCGTGTGCTTAGGCAGTGTCTAGCCTTTGTCTAGTCTGTGCCAAGCCAGTGTCTAGCCTGTGCCTAGCCAGTGTATAGCCTCTGTCTAGCCTGTGTCTAGTCAGTGTCTAGCGGATGTCTAGCCTGTGACTAGCTTGTGCCTAGCCAGTGCCTCGTTTGTGCCTAGCCTGTGCCTAGCCTGTGGCTAGCCTGTGCCTAGCCTATGGCTAGCCTGTGTCTAGCCTGTGTCTAGCCTGTGTCTAGCCTGTGTCCAGCCTGTGTCTAGCCTGTGTCTAGCCTGTGGCTAGCCTGTGCCTAGCCTATCCCTAGCCTGTGTCTAGCCTGTGTCTAGTCTGTGTCTAGCCTGTGTCTAGCCTGTGTCCAGCCTGTGTCTAGCCTGTGTCTAGCCTGTGTCTAGCCTGTGTCTAGCCTGTGTCTAGCCTGTGTCTAGCCTTTATCTAGCCTGTGCCTAGCCTGTGTCTAGTCAGTGTCTAGCCGGTGTCTAGCGGATGTCTAGCCTGTGACTAGCTTGTGCCTAGCCAGTGCCTAGACTGTGCCTAGCCTGTGGCTAGCCTGTGCCTAGCCTATGCCTAGCCTGTGTCTAGCCTGTGTCTAGCCTGTGTCTAGCCTGTGTCCAGCCTGTGTCCAGCCTGTGTCTAGCCTGTGTCTAGCCTTTATCTAGCCTGTGCCTAGCCTGTGTCTAGCTTGTGCGTTGCCTGTGACTGGCATGTGCATAGCCTGTGCCTAGCCTGTGTCTAGCCTGTGTCTAGCCTGTGCCTAGCCTGTGTCTAGCCTGTGTCTAGCCTGTGCCTTGCCTGTGACTGGCATGTGCATAGCCTGTGCCTAGCCAGTGTCTAGCCTGTGTCTAGCCTGTGCCTTGCCTGAGACTGGCATGTGCATAGCGTGTGCCTAGCCAGTGCCTAGCCTGTGCCTAGCCAGTGTCTAGCCTGTGCCTAGCCTGTGTCTAGTCTGTGTCTAGCCTGTGGCTTGCCTGTGGCTTGCCTGTGACTGGCATGTGCATAGCCTATGCCTAGCCAGTGTCTAGCCTGTGTCTAGCCTGTGCCTTGCCTGAGACAGGCATGTGAATAGCGTGTGCCTAGGCAGTGTCTAGCCTTTGTCTAGTCTGTGCCAAGCCAGTGTCTAGCCTGTGCCTAGCCAGTGTATAGCCTCTGTCTAGCCTGTGTCTAGTCAGGGTCTAGCCGGTGTCTAGCGGATGTCTAGCCTGTGACTAGCTTGTGCCTAGCCAGTGCCTCGTTTGTGCCTAGCCTGTGCCTAGCCTGTGGCTAGCCTGTGCCTAGCCTATGGCTAGCCTGTGTCTAGCCTGTGTCTAGCCTGTGTCTAGCCTGTGTCCAGCCTGTGTCTAGCCTGTGTCTAGCCTGTGGCTAGCCTGTGCCTAGCCTATCCCTAGCCTGTGTCTAGCCTGTGTCTAGCCTGTGTCTAGCCTGTGTCCAGCCTGTGTCTAGCCTGTGTCTAGCCTGTGTCTAGCCTGTGTCTAGCCTGTGTCTAGCCTTTATCTAGACTGTGCCTAGCCTGTGTCTAGCCTGTGTCTAGCCTGTTTCTAGCCTGTGCCTAGCCAGTGTCTAGCCTTTGTCTAGTCTGTGCCAAGCCAGTGTCTAGCCTGTGCCTAGCCAGTGTATAGCCTCTGTCTAGCCTGTGTCTAGTCAGTGTCTAGCCGGTGTCTAGCGGATGTCTAGCCTGTGACTAGCTTGTGCCTAGCCAGTGCCTAGACTGTGCCTAGCCTTTGCCTAGCCTGTGGCTAGCCTGTGCCTAGCCTATGCCTAGCCTGTGTCTAGCCTGTGTCTAGCCTGTGTCTAGCCTGTTTCTAGCCTGTGTCTAGCCTGTGTCTAGCCTGTGTCTAGCCTGTGTCTAGCTTGTGTCTAGCCTGTGTCTAGCCTGTGTCTAGCCTGTGTCTAGCCTGTGCCTAGCCTGTGTCTAGCCTGTGTCTAGCCTGTGTCAAGCCTGTGTCAGCCTGTGTCTAGCCTGTGTCTAGCCTGTGTCTAGCCTGTGACTGGCATGTGACTGGCATGTGCATAGCCTGTGCCTAGCCAGTGTCTAGCCTGTGTCTAGCCTGTGCCTTGCCTGAGACTAGCATGTGCATAGCGTGTGCCTAGCCAGTGTCTAGCCTGTGTCTAGCCTGTGCCTTGCCAGAGACTGGCATGTGCATAGCGTGTGCCTAGCCAGTGTCTAGCCTGTGCCTTGCCTGAGACAGGCATGTGCATAGCGTGTGCCTAGCCAGTGTCTATCCAGAGCCTAGCCTGTGCCTAGCCTGTGTCTAGCCTGTGTCTAGCCTGTGCGTTGCCTGTGACTGGCATGTGCATAGCCTGTGCCTAGCCTGTGTCTAGCCGGTGTCTAGCCTGTGCCTAGCCTGTGTCTAGCCTGTGTCTAGCCTGTGCCTTGCCTGAGACTGGCATGTGCATAGCCTGTGCCTAGCCAGTGTCTAGCCAGTGTCTAGCCAGTGCCTAGCCTGTGCCTAGCCAGTGTCTAGCCTGTGCCTAGCCTGTGTCTAGCCTGTGTCTAGCCTGTGTCTAGCCTGTGCCTTGAATGTGACTGGCATGTGCATAGCCTATGCCTAGCCAGTGTCTAGCCTGTGTCTAGCCTGTGCCTTGCCTGAGACAGGCATGTAAATAGCGTGTGCCTAGGCAGTGTCTAGCCAGTGCCTAGCCTGTGCCTAGCCAGTGTCTAGCCTTTGTCTAGTCTGTGCCAAGCCAGTGTATAGCCTCTGTCTAGCCTGTGTCTATTCAGTGTCTAGCCGGTGTCTAGCGGATGTCTAGCCTGTGAGTTGCTTGTGCCTAGCCTATGCCTAGCCTGTGTCTAGCTTGTGTCTAGCCTGTGTCTAGCCTGTGTCTAGCCTGTGTCTAGCCTGTGTCTAGCCTGTGTCTAGCCTGTGTCTAGCCTGTGTCTAGCCTTTATCTAGCCTGTGCCTAGCCTGTGGCTAGCCTGTGTCTAGCCTTTGTCTAGCCTGTGTCTAGCCTGTGTCTAGCCTGTTTCTAGCCTGTTTCTAGCCTGTGTCTAGCCTGTGTCTAGCCTGTGTCTAGCTTGTGTCTAGCCTGTGTCTAGCTTGTGTCTAGCCTGTGTCTAGCCTGTGTCTAGCCTGTGTCTAGCCTGTGTCTAGCCTGTGTCTAGCCTGTGTCTAGCCTGTGTCTAGCCTGTGTCTAGCCTGTGTCTAGCCTGTGTCTAGCCTGTGCCTAGCCAGTGTCTAGCCTGTGTCTAGCCTGTGCCTTGCCTCTGACTGGCATGTGACTGGCATGTGCATAGCCTGTGCCTAGCCAGTGTCTAGCCTGTGTCTAGCCTGTGCCTTGCCTGAGACTGGCATGTGCATAGCGTGTGCTTAGCCAGTGTCTAGCCTGTGTCTAGCCTGTGCCTTGCCAGAGACTGGCATGTGCATAGCGTGTGCCTAGCCAGTGTCTAGCCAGTGCCTAGCCTGTGCCTAGCCTGTGTCTAGCCTGTCTCTAGCCTGTGCCTTGCCTGTGACTCGCATGTGCATAGCCTGTGCCTAGCCTGTGTCTAGCCTGTGTCTAGCCTGTGTCTAGCCTGTGTCTAGCCTGTGCCTTGCCTGAGACAGGCATGTGCATAGCCTGTGCCTAGCCAGTGTCTAGCCTGTGTCTAGCCTGTGCCTTGCCTGAGACTGGCATGTGCATAGCGTGTGCCTAGCCAGTGTCTAGCCAGTGCCTAGCCTGTGCCTAGCCTGTGTCCAGCCTGTGTCTAGCCTGTGCATAGCCTGTGTCTAGCCTGTGCCTAGCCAGTGTAAAGCCTCTGTCTAGCCTGTGTCTAGTCTGTGTCTAGCCGGTGTCTAGCCGGTGTCTAGCCTGTGCCTAGCCTGTGCCTAGCCTGTGACTGGCCTGTGCCTAGCCAGTGTCTAGCCAGTGCTTAGCCTGTGCCTAGCCTGTGCCTAGCCTGTGTCTAGCCTGTGTCTAGCCTGTGCCTTGCCTGTGACTGGCATGTGCATAGGTTGTGCCTAGCCAGTGTCTAGCCTGTGTCTAGCCTGTGCCTAGCCTGTGTCTAGCCTGTGTCTAGCCTGTGCCTTGCCTGTGACTGGCATGTGCATAGCCTGTGCCTAGCCGGTGTCTAGCCAGTGCCTAGCCTGTGCCTAGCCTGTGTCCAGCCTGTGTCTAGCCTGTGCCTTGCCTGTGACTGGCATGTGCATAGCCAGTGACTAGCCTGTGTCTAGCCTGTGTCTAGCCTGTGCCTTGCCTGTGACTGGCATGTGCATAGCCTGTGCCTAGCCAGTGTCTAGCCTGTGTCTAGCCTGTGCCTTGCCTGAGACAGGCATGTGCATAGCGTGTGCCTAGCCAGTGTCTAGCCAGTGCCTAGCCTGTGTCTAGCCTGTGCCTTGCCTGTGACTGGCATGTGCATAGCCTGTGCCTTACCAGTGTCTAGCCTGTGTCTAGCCTGTGCCTTGCCTGTGACTGGCATGTGCATAGCCTGTGCCTAGCCTGTGTCTAGCCTGTGCCTAGCCAGTGTCTAGCCTGTGTCTAGCCTGTGCCAAGCCTGTGTCTAGCCTGTGTCTAGCCTGTGTTTGGCCTGTGACTGGCATGTGCATGGCCTGTGCCTAGCCAGTGTCTAGCCTGTATCTAGGCTGTGCCTTGCCTGAGACAGGCATGTGCATAGCGTGTGCCTAGCCAGTGTCTAGCCAGTGCCTAGCCTGTGCCTAGCCAGTGTCTAGCATTTGTCTAGCCTGTGCATAGCCTGTGTCTAGCCTGTGCCTAGCCAGTGTATAGCCTCTGTCAAGCCTGTGTCTAATCTGTTTCTAGCCGGTGTCTAGCCTGTGCCTAGCCTGTGCCTTGCCTGTGACTGGCATGTGCATAGCTTGTGCCTAGCCAGTGTCTAGCCTGTGTCTAGCCTGTGCCTTGCCTGAGACAGGCATGTGCATAGCGAGTGCCTAGCCAGTGTCTAGCCAGTGCCTAGCCTGTGCCTAGCCAGTGTCTAGCCTTTGTCTAGCCTGTGCATAGCCTGTATCTAGCCTGTGCCTAGCCAGTGTATAGCCTCTGTCTAGCCGGTGTCTAGCCTGTGTCTAGCCTGTGCCTAGCCTGTGACTGGCCTGTGCCTAGCCAGTGTCTAGCCTGTGTCTAGCCTGTGCCTTGCCTGTGACTGGCATGTGCATAGCCTGTGCCTAGCCAGTGTCTAGCCTGTGTCTAGCCTGTGCCTAGCCTGAGACAGGCATGTGCATAGCGTGTGCCTAGCCAGTGTCTAGCCAGTGCCTAGCCTGTGCCTAGCCAGTGTCTAGCCTTTGTCTAGCCTGTGCATAGCCTGTGTCTAGCCTGTGCCTAGCCAGTGTAAAGCCTCTGTCTAGCCTGTGTCTAGTCTGTGTCTAGCCGGTGTCTAGCCGGTGTCTAGCCTGTGCCTAGCCTGTGCCTAGCCTGTGACTAGCCTGTGCCTAGCCAGTGTCTAGCCAGTGCCTAGCCTGTGCCTAGCCTGTGCCTAGCCTGTGTCTAGCCTGTGTCTAGCCTGTGCCTTGCCTGTGACTGGCATGTGCATAGCCTGTGCCTAGCCAGTGTCTAGCCTGTGTCTAGCCTGTGCCTAGCCGGTGTCTAGCCTGTGCCTAGCCTGTGCTTAGCCTGTGACTGGCCTGTGCCTAGCCAGTGTCTAGCCAGTGCATAGCCTGTGCCTAGCCAGTGTCTAGCCTGTGTCTAGCCTGTGCCTTGCCTGAGACTGGCATGTGCATAGCGTGTGCCTAGCCAGTGTCTAGCCTGTGACTAGCCTGTGCCTAGCCTGTGTCTAGCCTATGTCTAGCCTGTGCCTTGCCTGTGACTGGCATGTGCATAGCCTGTGCCTAGCCAGTGTCTAGCCTGTGTCTAGCCTGTGTCTAGCCTGTGTCTAGCCTGTGCCTTGCCTGAGACTGGCATGTGCATAGCGTGTGCCTAGCCAGTGTCTTGCCAGTGCCTAGCCTGTGACAAGCCTGTGCCTAGCCTGTGCCTAGCCTGTGTCTAGCCTGTGTTTAGCTTGTGCCTTGCCTGTGACTGGCATGTGCATAGCGTGTGCCTAGCCAGTGTCTAGCCAGTGCCTAGCCTGTGCCTAGCCAGTGTCTAGCCTTTGTCTAGCCTGTGCAAAGCCTGTGTCTAGCCTGTGCCTAGCCTGTGCCTCGCCAGTGTATAGCCTCTGTCTAGCCTGTGTCTAATCTGTGTCTAGCCGGTGTCTAGCCTGTGTCTAGCCTGTGCCTTGCCTGTGACTGGCATGTGCATAGCCTGTGCCTAGCCAGTGTCTAGCCTGTGTCTAGCCTGTGCCTTGCCTGAGACTGGCATGTGCATAGCGTGTGCCTAGCCAGTGTCTAGCCAGTGTCTAGCCAGTGCCTAGCCTGTGCCTAGCCAGTGTCTAGCCTTTGTCTTTCCTGTGCATAGCCTGTGTCTAGCCTGTGCCTAGCCAGTGTATAGCCTCTGTCTAGCCGGTGTCTAGCCTGTGTCTAGCCTGTGCCTAGCCTGTGCCTAGCCTGTGACTGGCCTGTGCCTAGCCAGTGTCTAGCCTGTGTCTAGCCTGTGCCTTGCCTGTGACTGGCATGTGCATAACCTGTGCCTAGCCAGTGTCTAGCCTGTGTCTAGCCTGTGCCAAGCCTGAGACAGGCATGTGCATAGCGTGTGCCTAGCCAGTATCTAGCCAGTGCCTAGCCTGTGCCTAGCCAGTGTCTAGCCTTTGTCTAGCCTGTGCATAGCCTGTGTCTAGCCTGTGCCTAGCCAGTGTAAAGCCTCTGTCTAGCCTGTGTCTAGTCTGTGTCTAGCCGGTGTCTAGCCGGTGTCTAGCCGGTGTCTAGCCGGTGTCTAGCCTGTGCCTAGCCTGTGTCTAGCCTGTGACTGGCATGTGCCTAGCCAGTGTCTAGCCAGTGCCTAGCCTGTGCCTAGCCTGTGCCTAGCCTGTGTCTAGCCTGTGTCTAGCCTGTGTCTAGCCTGTGCCTTGCCTGTGACTGGCATGTGCATAGCCTGTGCTTAGCCAGTGCCGAGCCTGTGTCTAGCCTGTGTCTAGCCTGTGCCTTGCCTGTGACTGGCATGTGCATAGCCTGTGCCTAGCCAGTGTCTAGCCTGTGTCTAGCCTGTGCCTTGCCTGAGACTGGCATGTGCATAGCGTGTGCCTAGCCAGTGTCTAGCCAGTGCCTAGCCTGTGCCTAGCCAGTGTCTAGCCTTTGTCTAGCCTGTGTCTAGCCTGTGTCTAGCCTGTGCCTTGCCTGTGACTGGCATGTGCATAGCCTGTGTCTAGCCTGTGCCTTGCCTGTGACTGGCATGTGCATAGCCTGTGCCTAGCCAGTGTCTAGCCTGTGTCTAGCCTGTGCCTTGCCTGAGACTGGCATGTGCATAGCGTGTGCCTAGCCAGTGTCTAGCCTGTGTCTAGCCTGTGCCTAGCTTGTGTCTAGCCTATGTCTAGCCTGTGCCTTGCCTGTGACTGGCATGTGCATAGCCTGTGCCTAGCCAGTGTCTAGCCTGTGCCTAGCCTGTGACTAGCCTGTGCCTAGCCAGTGTCTAGCCAGTGCCTAGCCTGTGCCTAGCCTGTGCCTAGTCTGTGTCTATCCTGTGTCTAGACTGTGCCTTGCCTGTGACTGGCATGTGCATAGCCTGTGCCTAGCCAGTGTCTAGCCTGTGTCTAGCCTGTGCCTAGCCTGTGTCTAGCCTGTGTCTAGCCTGTGCTTTGCCTGTGACTGGCATGTGCATAGCCTGTGCCTAGCCAGTGTCTAGCCTGTGTCTAGCCTGTGTCTAGCCTGTGCCTTGCCTGAGACTGGCATGTGCATAGCGTGTGCCTAGCCAGTGTCTAGCCTGTGACTAGCCTGTGCCTAGCCTGTGTCTAGCCTATGTCTAGCCTGTGCCTTGCCTGTGACTGGCATGTGCATAGCCTGTGCCTAGCCAGTGTCTAGCCTGTGTCTAGCCTGTGTCTAGCCTGTGCCTTGCCTGAGACTGGCATGTGCATAGCGTGTGCCTAGCCAGTGTCTAGCCAGTGCCTAGCCTGTGCCTAGCCTGTGCCTAGCCTGTTCCTAGCCTGTGTCAAGCCTGTGTTTAGCTTGTGCCTTGCCTGTGACTGGCATGTGCATAGCGTGTGCCTAGCCAGTGTCTAGCCAGTGCCTAGCCTGTGCCTAGCCAGTGTCTAGCCTTTGTCTAGCCTGTGCATAGCCTGTGTCTAGCCTGTGCCTATCCAGTGTATAGCCTCTGTCTAGCCTGTGTCTAATCTGTGTCTAGCCTGTGTCTAGCCTGTGCCTTGCCTGAGACTGGCATGTGCATAGCGTGTGCCTAGCCAGTGTCTAGCCTGTGCCTTGCCTGTGACTGGCATGTGCATAGCCTGTGCCTAGCCAGTGTCTAGCCTGTGTCTAGCCTGTGCCTTGCCTGAGACTGGCATGTGCATAGCGTGTGCCAGCCAGTGTCTAGCAAGTGCCTAGCCTGTGCCTAGCCAGTGTCTAGCCTTTGTCTATCCTGTGCATAGCCTGTGTCTAGCCTGTGCCTAGCCAGTGTATAGCCTCTGTCTAGCCGGTGTCTAGCCTGTGTCTAGCCTGTGCCTAGCCTGTGCCTAGCCTGTGACTGGCCTGTGCCTAGCCAGTGTCTAGCCTGTGTCTAGCCTGTGCCTTGCCTGTGACTGGCATCTGCATAGCCTGTGCCTAGCCAGTGTCTAGCCTGTGTCTAGCCTGTGCCAAGCCTGAGACAGGCATGTGCATAGCGTGTGCCTAGCCAGTATCTAGCCAGTGCCTAGCCTGTGCCTAGCCAGTGTCTAGCCTTTGTCTAGCCTGTGCATAGCCTGTCTCTAGCCTGTGCCTAGCCAGTGTAAAGCCTCTGTCTAGCCTGTGTCTAGTCTGTGTCTAGCCGGTGTCTAGCCGGTGTCTAGCCGGTGTCTAGCCTGTGCCTAGTCTGTGGCTAGCCTGTGACTGGCATGTGCCTAGCAAGTGTCTCGCCAGTGCCTAGCCTGTGCCTAGCCTGTGCCTAGCCTGTGTCTAGCCTGTGTCTAGCCTGTGCCTTGCCTGTGACTGGCATGTGCATAGCCTGTGCTTAGCCAGTGTCTAGCCTGTGTCTAGCCTGTGTCTAGCCTGTGTCTAGCCTGTGCCTTGCCTGTGACTGGCATGTGCATAGCCTGTGCCTAGCCAGTGTCTAGCCTGTGTCTAGCCTGTGCCTTGCCTGAGACTGGCATGTGCATAGCGTGTGCCTAGCCAGTGTCTAGCCAGTGCCTAGCCTGTGCCTAGCCAGTGTCTAGCCTTTGTCTAGCCTGTGTCTAGCCTGTGTCTAGCCTGTGCCTTGCCTGTGACTGGCATGTGCATAGCCTGTGTCTAGCCTGTGCCTTGCCTGTGACTGGCATGTGCATAGCCTGTGCCTAGCCAGTGTCTAGCCTGTGTCTAGCCTGTGCCTTGCCTGAGACAGGCATGTGCATAGCGTGTGCCTAGCCAGTGTCTAGCCTGTGTCTAGCCTGTGCCTTGCCTGAGACTGGCATGTGCATAGCCTGTGCCTAGCCAGTGTCTAGCCTGTGTCTAGCCTGTGCCTAGCTTGTGTCTAGCCTATGTCTAGCATGTGCCTTGCCTGTGACTGGCATGTGCATAGCCTGTGCCTAGCCAGTGTCTAGCCAGTGCCTAGCCTGTGCCTAGCCTGTGCCTTGCCTGTGACTGGCATGTGCATAGCCTGCCTGTGCCTTGCCTGTGACTGGCATGTGCATAGCCTGTGCCTAGCCAGTGTCTCGCCTGTGTCTAGCCTGTGCCTTGCCTGAGACTGGCATGTGCATAGCGTGTGCCTAGCCAGTGTCTAGCCTGTGTCTAGCCTGTGCCTAGCTTGTGTCTAGCCTATGTCTAGCCTGTGCCTTGCCTGTGACTGGCATGTGCATAGCCTGTGCCTAGCCAGTGTCTAGCCTGTGACTAGCCTGTGCCTAGCCAGTGTCTAGCCAGTGTCTAGCCAGTGCCTAGCCTGTGCCTAGCCTGTGCCTAGCCTGTGTCTAGCCTGTGTCTAGCCTGTGCCTTGCCTGTGACTGGCATGTGCATAGCATGTGCCTAGCCAGTGTCTAGCCTGTGTCTAGCCTGTGCCTAGCCTGTGTCTAGCCTGTGTCTAGCCTGTGCCTGGCATGTGCATAGCCTGTGCCTAGCCAGTGTCTAGCCTGTGTCTAGCCTGTGTCTAGCCTGTGCCTTGCCTGAGACTGGCATGTGCATAGCGTGTGCCTAGCCAGTGTCTAGCCTGTGACTAGCCTGTGCCTAGCCTGTGTCTAGCCTATGTCTAGCCTGTGCCTTGCCTGTGACTGGCATGTGCATAGCCTGTGCCTAGCCAGTGTCTAGCCAGTGTCTAGCCTGTGTCTAGCCTGTGCCTTGCCTGTGACTGGCATGTGCATAGCCTGTGCCTAGCCAGTGTCTAGCCTGTGTCTAGCCTGTGCCAAGCCTGAGACAGGCATGTGCATAGCGTGTGCCTAACCAGTATCTAGCCAGTGCCTAGCCTGTGCCTAGCCAGTGTCTAGCCTTTGTCTAGCCTGTGCATAGCCTGTCTCTAGCCTGTGCCTAGCCAGTGTAAAGCCTCTGTCTAGCCTGTGTCTAGTCTGTGTCTAGCCGGTGTCTAGCCGGTGTCTAGCCGGTGTCTAGCCTGTGCCTAGCCTGTGCCTAGCCTGTGACTGGCATGTGCCTAGCAAGTGTCTCGCCAGTGCCTAGCCTGTGCCTAGCCTGTGCCTAGCCTGTGTCTAGCCTGTGTCTAGCCTGTGCCTTGCCTGTGACTGGCATGTGCATAGCCTGTGCTTAGCCAGTGTCTAGCCTGTGTCTAGCCTGTGTCTAGCCTGTGCCTTGCCTGTGACTGGCATGTGCATAGCCTGTGCCTAGCCAGTGTCTAGCCTGTGTCTAGCCTGTGCATTGCCTGAGACTGGCATGTGCATAGCGTGTGCCTAGCCAGTGTCTAGCCAGTGCCTAGCCTGTGCCTAGCCAGTGTCTAGCCTTTGTCTAGCCTGTGTCTAGCCTGTGTCTAGCCTGTGCCTTGCCTGTGACTGGCATGTGCATAGCCTGTGTCTAGCCTGTGCCTTGCCTGTGACTGGCATGTGCATAGCCTGTGCCTAGCCAGTGTCTAGCCTGTGTCTAGCCTGTGCCTTGCCTGAGACTGGCATGTGCATAGCGTGTGCCTAGCCAGTGTCTAGCCTGTGTCTAGCCTGTGCCTAGCTTGTGTCTAGCCTATGTCTAGCCTGTGCCTTGCCTGTGACTGGCATGTGCATAGCCTGTGCCTAGCCAGTGTCTAGCCTGTGCCTAGCCTGTGACTAGCCTGTGCCTAGCCAGTGTCTAGCCAGTGCCTAGCCTGTGCCTTGCCTGTGACTGGCATGTGCATAGCATGTGCCTAGCCAGTGTCTAGCCTGTGTCTAGCCTGTGCCTAGCCTGTGTCTAGCCTGTGTCTAGCCTGTGCCTGGCATGTGCATAGCCTGTGCCTAGCCAGTGTCTAGCCTGTGTCTAGCCTGTGTCTAGCCTGTGCCTTGCCTGAGACTGGCATGTGCATAGCGTGTGCCTAGCCAGTGTCTAGCCTGTGACTAGCCTGTGCCTATCCTGTGTCTAGCCTATGTCTAGCCTGTGCCTTGCCTGTGACTGGCATGTGCATAGCCTGTGCCTAGCCAGTGTCTAGCCAGTGTCTAGCCTGTGTCTAGCCTGTGCCTTGCCTGTGACTGGCATGTGCATAGCCTGTGCCTAGCCAGTGTCTAGCCTGTGTCTAGCCTGTGCCAAGCCTGAGACAGGCATGTGCATAGCGTGTGCCTAGCCAGTATCTAGCCAGTGCCTAGCCTGTGCCTAGCCAGTGTCTAGCCTCTGTATAGCCTGTGCATAGCCTGTCTCTAGCCTGTGCCTAGCCAGTGTAAAGCCTCTGTCTAGCCTGTGTCTAGTCTGTGTCTAGCCGGTGTCTAGCCGGTGTCTAGCCGGTGTCTAGCCTGTGCCTAGCCTGTGCCTAGCCTGTGCCTAGCCTGTGCCTAGCCTGTGTCTAGCCTGTGTTTAGCCTGTGCCTTGCCTGTGACTGGCATGTGCATAGCCTGTGCCTAGCCAGTGTCTAGCCTGTGTCTAGCCTGTGCCTAGCCTGTGTCTAGCCTGTGTCTAGCCTGTGTCTAGCCTGTGCCTTGCCTGTGACTGGCATGTGCATAGCCTGTGCCTAGCCAGTGTCTAGCCAGTGCCTAGCCTGTGCCTAGCCTGTGTCCAGCCTGTGTCTAGCCTGTGCCTTGCCTGTGACTGGCATGTGCATAGCCAGTGCCTAGCCTGTGTCTAGCCTGTGTCTAGCCTGTGCCTTGCCTGTGACTGGCATGTGCATAGCCTGTGCCTAGCCAGTGTCTAGCCTGTGACTAGCCTGTGCCTTGCCTGAGACAGGCATGTGCATAGCGTGTGCCTAGCCAGTGTCTAGCCAGTGTCTAGCCTGTGCCTAGCCAGTGTATAGCCTCTGTCTAGCCTGTGTCTAGTGAGTGTCTAGCCGGTGTCTAGCCCGTGCCTAGCCTGTGCCTAGCCAGTGACTGGCCTATGCCTAGCCTGTGTCTAGCCTGTGTTAGCCTGTGTCTAGCCTGTGTCCAGCCTGTGTCTAGCCTGTGTCTAGCCTGTGTCTAGCCTGTGCTTTGCCTGTGACTGGCATGTGCATAGCTTGTGCCTAGCCAGTGTCTAGCCTGTGTCTAGCCTGTGGCTAGCCTGTGTCTAGCCTGTGTCTAGCCTGTGCCTTGCCTGTGACTGGCATGTGCATAGCCTGTGCCTAGCCAGTGTCTAGCCAGTGCCTAGCCTGTGCCTAGCCTGTGTCCAGCCTGTGTCTAGCCTGTGCCTTGCCTGTGACTGGCATGTGCATAGCCAGTGCCTAGCCTGTGTCTAGGCTGTGTCTAGCCTGTGCCTTGCCTGTGACTGGCATGTGCATAGCCTGTGCCTAGCCAGTGTCTAGCCTGTGTCTAGCCTGTGTCTAGCCTGTGCCTTGCCTGAGACAGGCATGTGCATAGCGTGTGCCTAGCCAGTGTCTAGCCAGTGCCTAGCCTATGCCTAGCCAGTGTCAAGCCTTTGTCTAGCCTGTGCATAGCCTGTGTCTAGCCTGTGCCTAGCCAGTGTATAGCCTCTGTCTAGCCTGTGTCTAGTGAGTGTCTAGCCGGTGTCTAGCCCGTGCCTAGCCTGTGCCTAGCCAGTGACTGGCCTATGCCTAGCCTGTGTCTAGCCTGTGTCCAGCCTGTGTCTAGCCTGTGTCTAGCCTGTGTCTAGCCTGTGTCCAGCCTGTGTCTAGCCTGTGTCTAGCCTGTGTCTAGCCTGTGTCCAGCCTGTGTCTAGCCTGTGTCCAGCCTGTGTCTAGCCTGTGTCTAGCCTGTGTCTAGCCTGTGTCTAGCCTTTGTCTAGCCTGTGCCTAGCCTGTGTCTAGCCTGTGTCTAGCCTGTTTCTAGCCTGTGTCTAGCCTGTGTCTAGCCTGTGTCTAGCTTGTGTCTAGCCTGTGTCTAGCCTGTGTCTAGCCTGTGCCTAGCCTGTGTCTAGCCTGTGTCTAGCCTGTGCCTAGCCAGTGTCTAGCCTGTGTCTAGCCTGTGCCTTGCCTGTGACATGCATGTGACTGGCATGTGCATAGCCTGTGCCTAGCCAGTGTCAAGCCTGTGTCTAGCCTGTGCCTTGCCAGTGACTGGCATGTGCATAGCCTGTGCCTTGCCAGTGACTGGCATGTGCATAGCCTGTGCCTAGCCAGTGTCTAGCCTGTGTCTAGCCTGTGCCTAGCCTGTGCCTAGCCTGTGCCTACCCTGTGCCTAGCCTGTGCCTAGCCTGTGCCTAGCCAGTGTCTAGCCTGTGTCTAGCCTGTGCCTTGCCTGAGACTGGCATGTGCATAGCGTGTGCCTAGCCAGTGTCTAGCCTGTGCCTTGCCAGAGACTGGCATGTGCATAGCGTGTGCCTAGCCAGTGTCGAGCCAGTGCCTAGCCAGTGTCTAGCCTGTGTCTAGCCTGTGCCTAGCCAGTGTCTAGCCTGTGTCTAGCCTGTGCCAAGCCTGTGTCTAGCCTGTGTCTAGCCTGTGTTTGGCCTGTGCCTTGCCTGTGACTGGCATGTGCATGGCCTGTGCCTAGCCAGTGTCTAGCCTGTGCCAAGCCTGTGTCTAGCCTGTGTCTAGCCTGTGTTTGGCCTGTGCCTTGCCTGAGACAGGCATGTGCATAGCGTGTGCCTAGCCAGTGTCTAGCCAGTGCCTAGCCTGTGCCTAGCCAGTGTCTAGCCTTTGTCTAGCCTGTGCATAGCCTGTGTCTAGCCTGTGCCTAGCCAGTGTATAGCCTCTGTCTAGCCTGTGTCTAATCTGTTTCTAGCCGGTGTCTAGCCTGTGCCTAGCCTGTGCCTTGCCTGTGACTGGCATGTGCATAGCCTGTGCCTAGCCAGTGTCTAGCCTGTGTCTAGCCTGTGCCTTGCCTGAGACAGGCATGTGCATAGCGTGTGCCTAGCCAGTGTCTAGCCAGTGCCTAGCCAGTGTCTAGCCTTTGTCTAGCCTGTGCATAGCCTGTGTCTAGCCTGTGCCTAGCCAGTGTATAGCCTCTGTCTAGCCTGTGTCTAGCCTGTGTCTAGCCTGTGCCTAGCCTGTGCCTAGCCTGTGACTGGCCTGTGCCTAGCCAGTGTCTAGCCTGTGTCTAGCCTGTGCCTTGCCTGTGACTGGCATGTGCATAGCCTGTGCCTAGCCAGTGTCTAGCCTGTGTCTAGCCTGTGCCTAGCCTGAGACAGGCATGTGCATAGCGTGTGCCTAGCCAGTGTCTAGCCAGTGCCTAGCCTGTGCCTAGCCAGTGTCTAGCCTTTGTCTAGCCTGTGCATAGCCTGTGTCTAGCCTGTGCCTAGCCAGTGTAAAGCCTCTGTCTAGCCTGTGTCTAGTCTGTGTCTAGCCGGTGTCTAGCCGGTGTCTAGCCTGTGCCTAGCCTGTGACTAGCCTGTGCCTAGCCAGTGTCTAGCCAGTGCCTAGCGTGTGCCTAGCCAGTGTCTAGCCAGTGCCTAGCCTGTGCCTAGCCAGTGTCTAGCCTTTGTCTAGCCTGTGCATAGCCTGTGCCTAGCCAGTGTAAAGCCTCTGTCTAGCCTGTGTCTACTCTGTGTCTAGCCGGTGTCTAGCCGGTGTCTAGCCGGTGTCTAGCCTGTGCCTAGCCTGTGCCTAGCCTGTGTCTGGCATGTGCCTAGCAAGTGTCTCGCCAGTGCCTAGCCTGTGCCTAGCCTGTGCCTAGCCTGTGTCTAGCCTGTGTCTAGCCTGTGCCTTGCCTGTGACTGGCATGTGCATAGCCTGTGTCTAGCCTGTGCCTTGCCTGTGACTGGCATGTGCATAGCCTGTGCCTAGCCAGTGTCTAGCCTGTGTCTAGCCTGTGCCTTGCCTGAGACAGGCATGTGCATAGCGTGTGCCTAGCCAGTGTCTAGCCAGTGCCTAGCCTATGCCTAGCCAGTGTCAAGCCTTTGTCTAGCCTGTGCATAGCCTGTGTCTAGCCTGTGCCTAGCCAGTGTATAGCCTCTGTCTAGCCTGTGTCTAGTGAGTGTCTAGCCGGTGTCTAGCCCGTGCCTAGCCTGTGCCTAGCCAGTGACTGGCCTATGCCTAGCCTGTGTCTAGCCTGTGTCCAGCCTGTGTCTAGCCTGTGTCTAGCCTGTGTCTAGCCTGTGTCCAGCCTGTGTCTAGCCTGTGTCTAGCCTGTGTCTAGCCTGTGTCCAGCCTGTGTCTAGCCTGTGTCCAGCCTGTGTCTAGCCTGTGTCTAGCCTGTGTCTAGCCTGTGTCTAGCCTTTGTCTAGCCTGTGCCTAGCCTGTGTCTAGCCTGTGTCTAGCCTGTTTCTAGCCTGTGTCTAGCCTGTGTCTAGCCTGTGTCTAGCTTGTGTCTAGCCTGTGTCTAGCCTGTGTCTAGCCTGTGTCTAGCCTGTGTCTAGCCTGTGTCTAGCCTGTGCCTAGCCAGTGTCTAGCCTGTGTCTAGCCTGTGCCTTGCCTGTGACATGCATGTGACTGGCATGTGCATAGCCTGTGCCTAGCCAGTGTCAAGCCTGTGTCTAGCCTGTGCCTTGCCAGTGACTGGCATGTGCATAGCCTGTGCCTTGCCAGTGACTGGCATGTGCATAGCCTGTGCCTAGCCAGTGTCTAGCCTGTGTCTAGCCTGTGCCTAGCCTGTGCCTAGCCTGTGCCTAGCCAGTGTCTAGCCTGTGTCTAGCCTGTGCCTTGCCTGAGACTGGCATGTGCATAGCGTGTGCCTAGCCAGTGTCTAGCCTGTGCCTTGCCAGAGACTGGCATGTGCATAGCGTGTGCCTAGCCAGTGTCGAGCCAGTGCCTAGCCAGTGTCTAGCCTGTGTCTAGCCTGTGCCTAGCCAGTGTCTAGCCTGTGTCTAGCCTGTGCCAAGCCTGTGTCTAGCCTGTGTCTAGCCTGTGTTTGGCCTGTGCCTTGCCTGTGACTGGCATGTGCATGGCCTGTGCCTAGCCAGTGTCTAGCCTGTGCCAAGCCTGTGTCTAGCCTGTGTCTAGCCTGTGTTTGGCCTGTGCCTTGCCTGAGACAGGCATGTGCATAGCGTGTGCCTAGCCAGTGTCTAGCCAGTGCCTAGCCTGTGCCTAGCCAGTGTCTAGCCTTTGTCTAGCCTGTGCATAGCCTGTGTCTAGCCTGTGCCTAGCCAGTGTATAGCCTCTGTCTAGCCTGTGTCTAATCTGTTTCTAGCCGGTGTCTAGCCTGTGCCTAGCCTGTGCCTTGCCTGTGACTGGCATGTGCATAGCCTGTGCCTAGCCAGTGTCTAGCCTGTGTCTAGCCTGTGCCTTGCCTGAGACAGGCATGTGCATAGCGTGTGCCTAGCCAGTGTCTAGCCAGTGCCTAGCCTGTGCCTAGCCAGTGTCTAGCCTTTGTCTAGCCTGTGCATAGCCTGTGTCTAGCCTGTGCCTAGCCAGTGTATAGCCTCTGTCTAGCCTGTGTCTAGCCTGTGTCTAGCCTGTGCCTAGCCTGTGCCTAGCCTGTGACTGGCCTGTGCCTAGCCAGTGTCTAGCCTGTGTCTAGCCTGTGCCTTGCCTGTGACTGGCATGTGCATAGCCTGTGCCTAGCCAGTGTCTAGCCTGTGTCTAGCCTGTGCCTAGCCTGAGACAGGCATGTGCATAGCGTGTGCCTAGCCAGTGTCTAGCCAGTGCCTAGCCTGTGCCTAGCCAGTGTCTAGCCTTTGTCTAGCCTGTGCATAGCCTGTGTCTAGCCTGTGCCTAGCCAGTGTAAAGCCTCTGTCTAGCCTGTGTCTAGTCTGTGTCTAGCCGGTGTCTAGCCGGTGTCTAGCCTGTGCCTAGCCTGTGACTAGCCTGTGCCTAGCCAGTGTCTAGCCAGTGCCTAGCGTGTGCCTAGCCAGTGTCTAGCCAGTGCCTAGCCTGTGCCTAGCCAGTGTCTAGCCTTTTAGGGCATAGCCTGTGCCTAGCCAGTGTAAAGCCTCTGTCTAGCCTGTGTCTAGTCTGTGTCTAGCCGGTGTCTAGCCGGTGTCTAGCCTGTGCCTAGCCTGTGCCTAGCCTGTGTCTGGCATGTCTGTGCCAGTGCCTAGCCTGTGCCTAGCCTGTGCCTAGCCTGTGTCTAGCCTGTGTCTAGCCTGTGCCTTGCCTGTGACTGGCATGTGCATAGCCTGTGTCTAGCCTGTGCCTTGCCTGTGACTGGCATGTGCATAGCCTGTGCCTAGCCAGTGTCTAGCCTGTGTCTAGCCTGTGCCTTGCCTGAGACAGGCATGTGCATAGCGTGTGCCTAGCCAGTGTCTAGCCTGTGTCTAGCCTGTGCCTTGCCTGAGACTGGCATGTGCATATCCTGTGC